>PVJD01005458.1:0-115472 GCA_004026545.1 Mormoops blainvillei | reverse complement strand
AATATATAATTTATATAGCTTTCAAATTTGTTGTTGAGAGGCTCCATATTTTTTACTATAGCAATAGGTTGTTATAAAACTAATATTTCTGTATAATTGGTCCTCATAGAACCTGATCTTGTTAAAGAGGGCCTTTCTCTAATCATGTATCTCTCCAACTTCTTAGACTTTTGGATCTAGTGATGATAGCACTTGACTTCCTGAGTGATGTAATCATATTTGAAGATGAATTTTACTCCAGTTTCTGACATCTGCCATCTATATAATAGGTTTCTGGAGATGGTAAAGGACTATCATATAAATTTTGCTCAGGGTGGTTCCCTGTCAGGGTGGATCTCCCTTCTGAGAGTGAGTATTCGCTGAAAGTTTATGAGCTGTACTATTACCAGGGTCCCTCCACACATCTTCTTCTTTCCTGCACAACCATTATGACTTGCACAGGCTTCCTAAATGCATCCTTCGGTCTCAGATGCTCTTGGTATCACTCAATGGTAATTGGAGTTTTGAGTTTTGTCTGACTCCTCACTGCACTGAAAGTGTGCTAAATGTTTATTTGTTTTTATTAAATTATTTTAGAGCTGTTTTATATTCACAGTAAAATGCACAGGAAAATATGGAAATTTCCCATACACCCTGCCTCAAACATGCATAGCCTCCTCTGTTATCAACACTCCCACCAGAATTTGTTAGATTTGATTAATCTACACTGATTCATTATTATCACCCAAAGTCCATAGTTTACATAAAGGTTCACTCTTGGTATTATATATTTTATGAGTTTGCAAAAATGTACAATGACTTATATTCATCATTATGGTATCTCACAAAATATTATTAGTGCCCCAGAAATCCCCAACTATGTAGCCTTCCCTTGCCTCTCCAATCCCTGGCAACTCCTAATCATTTTCCTGTCTGTATAATATTATTGCCTTTTTCATAGTGTACTATAGCTGGAATTACACAGTGCATAGCCTTCTCAGATTATCTTCTCTCACTATTGCAATATGCATTTAGAATTTCTTCATATCTTTTTATGGGTTGATAGTGCATTTATTTTTAGCATTGAGAAATATTCCATTGTCTGGATGTACCATGGCTTATATATCTGTTTATCTACTAAAGGGCATTTTTATTGCTTCCAAGTTTTGACAGTTATGAATAAAATTGATATAAATACCCAAGGGCAGGTTTTTTTGTGAATGTAAGTTTTCAACTCCTTTGGGAAATACCAAGGAGCATGATTGCTGGAATGTATGGTAAAAAATATGTTTAATCACTGGATATATATATAGAGATTATGCTATTACAGTTGTCCCAAATTTTTACCCTTTGCCCCTCTCCACCTGGAATCCCTCATTCCCTCCAGCAACCTCTACACTTAGTTAATGTCCACAGGTCATGCATGTAAGTTATTTGGCTACTCTGTTTCCTACACTGTTCTTTCTGAACTGCCCCCCTGCCTATTCTGAACCTACCAATTTGTGCTTCTTAATCCCTACCATTTCACCCATTCTCTCCCTTTCCCTTGCCAACTGATAATGCTCAGAATGATCTTTCTCTACGTGATTCTGTTTCTGTTCTGTTTGCTTCATTTGTTTTTTTTATTCAATTTTTGGTAGTTGTGAATTTATTGACATTTTAATGTTCATAGTTTTGATCTTTTATTTGTATAAGTCCCTTTATTATTTCATATGATCATGACTTGGTGATGGTGGACTCCTTTAGCTTTACCTTGTCTGGGAATCACTTTATCTGACCTTCCCTTCTAGATGATAGCTTTGCTGGATAGAGTAATCTAGGTTGCTGGTCTTTGTTTTGTATTACTTTGAATACTTCTTGCCAGTCCCTTCTAGCCTGCAAGATTTCTTTTGAAAAATCAGCTGACAGTCTTATGGGAGCTCCTTTGTAGATAACTATCTGCTTTTCTCTTGCTGCTTTTAAGTTCTCTCTTTATCTTTAACCTTTGGCATTTTAATTTTGATGTGTCTTGGTGTGGTCATCTTTGCATCCATCTTGTTTGGGACTCTGTGCTTCCTGGACCTGTATGTCTATTTCCTTCACCAAATTAGGGAACTTTTTCTTTCATTATTTTTTCAAATAAGTTTTCAATTTCTTGACCTTTCTCTTCTCCTTCTGGCACCCCTATGATCCAAATGTTGGACATTTGAAGTTATCCCAGAGGCTCCTTAGCCTATTCTCATTGTTTTGAATTCTTTTTTCTTCTTGCTGTTCTGATTGAATGTCTTTTTCTTTATGTTCCAAATAGTTGATTTGATTCTCAGCTTCATCTGTTCCACTGTTGATTTCCTATAAATTTTTCTTTATTTCACTTACTGTAAACTTCATTTCTGCCTTGTTCTTTTTTATGTTGTTAAAGTACCCAATGAGTTCCTTGAGCATTCTAATAACCAACATTTTAAACTCTGCACCTAATAGATTGCTTATCTCTATTTTGTTTAGTTTTTTCTGGACTTTTGTTCTGTTCTTTTATTTGGGCCATATTTCTTTGTCCCCTCATTTTGGCAGCCTCCCTGTGTTTGTTTCTATGCATTAGGTAGAGCTGCTTTGACTCCCTGTCTTAGTAGCATGGTCTACTGTAGAAAAGAACACCCATAATTTGGATGGGCTGGAGCCTTATGTAATCGCCAGAGCAGGGCAGCCCAGCCCAGCCCCTATGAACCAGGCTGATGGATTCTCAGATATGGTGTCTCCACTCTGTGTATCTGTGGGGGGGAGGGCTCAGAAAAAGGACTATGGCTGCTGCCTGGCCTCTGGAGTTTTGTCCAGGAGGAAGCTGTGCCCTGGCATTTGCTCTGATGCCAGACACTTCAGTTTCTCCTTGTATGCCGCTGGTGTCCCTCAAGCTGCTGTCCAGGTGCTGGAGCGCAGAGGGTGATAGTCTATGTAAGTCATAAGTCCCTTTCAGACCTTTTAAGAGAAAACACCTCAGAATCCTGCTCTTTCTTCCACCACCCCAAACCCCACTGGTTTTCACAGCCAGCAATAATGGGCACTTACCATCCTTGCCCTGGAACTCTGGGCTGGGTGGTCTGATGTGAGGCTGGGATCTCTTGCTCCCAAGGTATCCCTCCTAATTTTTATCCACCACGCGTAGGTGTGGGACTTCCCATACCACAACTCCATGTCTCTGCCCCTCCTACCCTTCTTGACGAATGTGACTTTTTAAATTCCTTGGTTGTCAGTCTTCCATATGGCTCAATTTTCTTATGATTCTGGGTAATGGTGGTTTTGTATTTTAGTTGTAATTTTTGCTGTGGTTGTATAAGGGGGCAAGCTGTGTTTACCTACACTTATATCTTGACCAGAAGTCCCTAATCCCTGGGTTTTAGTTAGTATTCTTCTGGTTACTTTACATGGGAGACTTTAGAACTTAGTATCTCTATTTATGTTCCTAACCAGAACCAAAATTCCTGCTTAAGTCTTCTTGAATGATATATCTCAAAATTAAAAATTTGATGGAATACAGTTAAGGAAAAAACAAATGAGAAAATTTGGCTGGATTTATAAAAATGCTATCTTAAATTTTCTAGGCATACATATTGCATATATTAAGAAGTAAGAATAGTCTTCAATTTCACAGCAATGGGACTTTCCTAACTTCCTTCAAACATGAAACTCTTGCTTTTATGTTGCACTTTTGGTTGTCCAAGGAGAAGAAAAGTAACAGAGGAAAACACAGTGGTATATGTGAACTAAGACTCGACCTCATGCCTGGGAGTCATTACAGATTGACAAGGAGCATGCCAAACTAGAAACTGTGCAGCACTACTCAGCTTGCGTCCATTGTGACAGCTATTTATATTGTTCAAGAAAACCAGAAATTTGGATTTGTATATGAACTCTCCTGCATTTTAATTGGTGGCATATTTTAAAAACCATATTCAAGTCAAACAAACATTGTGAGCTGTGTCTGAGCAGCAGACTTTCAGCATATGAAGTCTTCCTGAACTCTTAAACTTCAGTGTTATTATATTTTACATCATCTTGATTTCTCTGTGTCTGAAAATGCATACACAATGGCATATTTCACTTTTGACTTGTAGCTCTAAAACTCTCACTGGAAAGTGTAGGCTTAATTTTATTTTTAAATTGATGGAGAGCACATCTACTTCTCTGTCAGTAAAACCTCGCAGTCATTTCTCATTTAAACACTCATTCATTAAATTATATTTTTTCTGTTCAATGCTTTTGGTTTATTTTAGACCTTGATAAATTGAACAATTTTATTTTTTCTCTCAGACTTTCTATGCCTGATGCTGCTTTTACTATATCAATATAAAGAATGGATGCCCTGGCTGGTATGGTTCAGTGGGTTGAGCACCGGCCTGTGAACCAAAGGGTTACCAGTTCGATTCCACAGTCAGAACACATGCTTGGGTGGTGGGTCAAATCCCTGGTGGGGTGCATGCGAGAGGCAACCACACTTTGATGTTTCCCTCTCTGTCTCCCTCCCTTCCCCTCTCTCTAAAAATAAATAAATAAAATCTTTTTAAAAATAGAGTCGATTAATGATTTTACTGGGAAGACAGAGACATCAATTTATAGAATCCTCACAGGTATCACAAAACTATATACTGCTTTAGATTACTACAAGAGCAAATGCTCCCCAACCCCCCCAAAATTTAGAAAATGGCTTGACAGGGAGGAATGAAGTAGAATTAGATTATATAACTTTAAATAAAATATTTGTAACCCATAAGACTATGAGTTTAAGATGCATTTAAGCTAAAAAACAAAATTAATCAGACTATTCAAGCAAAAATAAAATAAAAAATCTTGAGTTTTCTTTACCTTTTTGTGGGGACTGGGGGTCCTATTTTTCTAAGTATGACTTTTAATAAACTTTTGGCATATTACCCTGATATCCAGCATAATTGTATTGATGTCCATTCATTCATTATAACCTCATGCTAGCATACTCACCAGTCTGGTGAAAATGGGTTCACATAATTTTGAGAAAAGACTACTGTATTCAATTTCTGTTCACATTCTCCAAATTACAACTTAATTCACTAAGTACTCAGGCTTCGGAAGCTGGCAGAGGAGGTAGCATGCTAAGACACTTTTGCATTTTGAGACACTCTTACAATTCAATACATCTGTTCAATTTTTTTGGACTGCATGTCATTTAACCTAGTGATTCAGTTTCTAGATTATACCAGATGTTAATGTTAATGTTAAGATTATATCTCCATTTTTTTATGCTTTTTTTTATTATTTTCTGCTAGAATGCTGAACATCTAGATTATGTTTATTTATTTTTCATTTCATTCCTATATTTTACTCTATTTTGTTTTGATTTTGTTTAGGGGAGCAAAAGCTGTTGAATTTTTTAATTCTGCTTTCATATTTTTAATTTTAAAGAATTTTGGTTTAGTTTCTGATTTTTCTTTATTAAAAATATAACATCCTCTTCTTGTTTATAGATTTAACATTTCCTGTATGTTTCTGAAAAAAATAATGATAGCATTGTATTTTTAGAGTTAGTCGATTTCAATGGTTGGTTGTAAATACTTTCACAATGGCAGATTCCAAGGTACCAAAATGTGGTCACTGCATGCAGAGTAGAGAGAAGATATAAAAAATTGCCTGTTGTCCCAAAGTCAGTAGACCCCACAATACTACTGAATGACAGTTCATTATTTCAACTGATTATAGTGCTTCAAATTGCTTCTTTCTTTAATTTGTTTGGCCTCTGTTTTCCTTAAATATACTGTGATCCTCGGTTACCATCTCATCTCTAAGAGGGAGCTACTATAAAGCCAAATGGAAGCTCTAAGCATGGGGTTTGAGACCTACCGAATAGACTTCATTGTAAAGTATCTAGCTGGAAACAACCATTGTGATGTTTCTAGTATTTTCTCTGAAGAAGGACCTTCTAGTATCTTGCCTAGAGAACAAAGGCCTAGCTGTTAATGTTTTCCAAGCAAAGGGAAGGAAGGACTGGTATTTGTTCTAGAACATATTTGCTTATTTAATCTCTCTCTTTCTTTTGAGTACCCACTTACTCTAGGGTGCATGGCATGGCCTCCCTAGGGTAGATACCCTTTTTCATCCTCCTCAGAAAATGCCTCCTGAGCTTCATGTTATTCAAACTTTGCAACATGAAAGACCAAATACTTTTTGTGGCAATTGACACTTAAAGATAGGTTGTTGTTTTTTTGTAAGTACATTATTTTGACATGTATTACTGTTAAGAAATGAAAGTTAAAAAAAGAAAAAGGAAATGTTCTCATGGTTCTTACTATCCCATCAAATTCCTGTATTACTAAGGCTCTCATTATAAAATATTTTTGTTTAGATTTGCATTCTAAATTGAAAGAAAAAAGTTAAGGTTTTGATGTATAGCCACCAGACCTTAATTCAAGCCAAAGCAGCAGGACTTTTCACATCACCTTTAAACCTTACTTAGCCTTCATGGCAATGACCTCTATGCAGTGAGTACTAAAGCATCTACATTTCTGTGTAGTGGTAATTTTTTTCCAGTCATTGTCATTTATGACTTGATAAATTCCCAGGATCCCATTATATTCGGGCTTTAATTTTGCTCCTCTTTTTTTTCTACTGTTATTTGAGGTGTACACTTTCTTTTGCTTAATAATGTAACCACAGGCACTGGACTATAGTTGAACAATGATATGACTCCTCTTAAACTACCAATACTCCAGTGATATATGGCATTTTCTGAGAAATTATGTTCATATATTCTCGAGAACACAAAAAAACTGTAAAATGTTTTCTATTATTAATATTTTTTAATATTCTGGTTTACTTAATAGCTTCTTTTCATCTCAAGCTACTCACTTATAGAGATATCATTAATGATGATCAATGAATAAAAATAATGAAGGGTTGTATTTATAACAAAATGTTTAATAAAATTACTTGATGTATATAAAATTTTTAATGATACTTTCAACAACTTTTCTTTGACATTACAAGCACTTCGGCAATATCAATATTTTTAAATTGATCAGAAGAGATTATAAACATTTTTTGATAAGTGTAAGAATTATTATTGACACTGGTATTTGTTTCTTGTGGAGAATTTAAACAGTTTATCTGAGAATTATTTTAAAGCAATAACTCTGTTACTAAATCATCATTTAATTATATGAATTTATGACAAGATTACTGAGAAAAATATGTTTCTTAATTTAAAGTGATACTAGTTCTATTGGGTAAATAATCATTTATGTATATCATAATCTGAATTAGAAAAAATATTTTTTTAAATTTTTTTTTGCACTTTTTCCATTTATCTCCCTTATACTCCCCAGCAACTTAATTTTAAAGCATGAATCTTAATAATGACTTGTACATAGACTAGTATATTCTCCTGTATAGCATAAAAGCACATTTTTAGTTTATCTCTTCACTTAAACTTCAATTAAAGTCGCCAAATGTTACATTCAGTGTTGCTTTATTTCTTGAGAAAAGTTGAATCCATCAGAAGTGTTGACTCAGGTCATTTTAATATGAAATTAAGACTTCTGAAATGCAAACATAATTTATTTATAGTGGTCCTTCAGGACCCATAAGCAAAGTGCAAGCTGTCAGAAAGTAAAAACAAATTAGATGTTATTTAATGTAAACACAGAGATAAACTTGATTTCATTGTTGTTGATTTGTTAGCTTTGGTCTTTAACCTAACATTAAGGAATGCATTTTTAAATAAGTCCTGTTATTTATTCACTTTAATTTTTTTAAAGGAAATAATTTACACAAGAAAAAAATTAAGTTATGAGCATATGGTAATGTTTATATACCATTGCAAAATTAACAAATAATAAAAATAAATCCAAAGAGGCACTATAATTCTGTTAGGAAAACTGTATTGCATATACTATCCTTTTGGAAAATAATATGGCAATAAATTTTAAAAACCATAGTCTCATACGTTTCAAAAATGTAATCTGATTCCAAATAATTAAGCCTAAATAAATAATTCAAGCAGAAATGTAGGCTCTTGGATTTTGTTAGTGGATTTTTACACAACAATTTTAAAACAGCCTAAAAATCTGTCTGTATAAGAGTAGGATAGAACTTAAGCAAATTATGGCATATGGACTCAATGGAATTTTATGAAGTCATTTAAATGATAATGCAGATATTATATAAAAACTTGGGTTTTTGAACTAATGATAAGTGACAGTGTGACACAACAATGTATGTGTACAGTAAAACTGCCAAAATATTATACTAATGCACAGAAATAGGAAGGTAATACATAAACACAAAGATTTATCAGTAAGGTCAAACACAAAGACTTATCAGTAAGTCCATGAGACCAAAAACAGTTTAAAATGTCTTTTATTTCATAAAAAAGGAAAACCAAACAAAAAAGAAACAATACTTGATTCTAAAATCTCCCTTTTAAATTACCAAGTATATCATGTAAAGTTGATTAATAACATATTATTTTTATAGTAGAAATTAATGATTTTACTCATCCACACTTACTGAATAGATTAAATATCAAAACTTGGTACAGTTACAGAGCCCCATAACCTATGAGTTTTAGTTTTAGTATTGCTGAGTGATTGTGAATAAAATGTTATCTTTACTGACCCTCAGAAGTGATAAAATGCAATTTTGGTAATTGAGCTGAGCATTCTTAATGACACTTCCATCTTCAAATCTTTTTTCATTTTCTCAGTGATACATTTTGTTTCCTAAAATGCAGGGGTCAATGGAGTATATACAGGTGTTCTTGTGCCCACTGTAACTGTATTAATATTCATAATAGCAATAATTCCCACTATTTGATATTTTTAAAAAGCTTATTCTTATCAACATATAATCACTACATTCATTATTAGTAGTATTTCGTATGATTTAGTGAAATAATTCTATGAACTGAAAACCAGGGCACTAGACAAAATAAGTTACTTTTTCCTTTAATATGTAATTTATTATTCACAAATAAATTTTACTGTTATAAAAATTAAACTCTGCTTAAGCTTTTAAGTAATTGCCTTTGAAAAATACAAATTTGTGAATTAGAAGTATTCCATAAAATTGAAGCATGTAGTTAAATTATACCTATCACTATTATTAATTTCCATCTTAAAATACAGTGTCACACAGTTTCTTACAAACAGTGATTAGCAGTCACAATAATAGTATTTTATAAAGCTAGATAAAAGCACATTTATTGATCATTTATTGTATGCAACTTAGTCTACAACAATTATTTCATTTATCTTACTCATAACAATGTTTACACATTTTTAAAAATAAGGAAGTTATACTAATGTATACAGTGGGTAAATGGTAAAACTAGACTTGAATTCTATGTAGATATACTTTGAACTTATGTGATTAGTCCCATAGAGCAACCATAAAATTATAAATACACTTATATCATAATATTAAATACATAATATTAATATTAATATATTAATTTGCATGTATGCATATACATTTATACATGTACAAATTCCTATGTATATATGTGTATAGATACATACGATTCTGTATGCCTAATTATATGTGTGTCTTCTCCATGTGTATAGTTACTCATGCTTATGTAAAAATATGTAAATACAAAATATGTAAACATATATGTGCACATAATAGGGAATAATTTTTAAAAATCTCTTATGAAAGAAAGTTCAAATAGCATGTGTCAAATTGATTACCATGCAGTGCTTCAGGGTTTGTGTTTTAAGAAAGACGCAGTGTCCTGGACCAGTGGTATTAGTGTCACTGTGCCTTTTCGAGAAAAAAAAAGGAAAGAGAAAGTAAAACATGCATACTCAAGCATGATTAAACTTAAGTCTACACAGAGCCCTCAATTTGAGAATATAGATCAACTTTCATTTGCATAAGTAGGTTCATAGTAATCAGAGAACTAAATGCAAACAGTAGTAAAGTCTGTAGTTGGTTCTGTGATAAATAGGAGAGAAGTGGTTTAATAGCAAAAGCCATAATTATCCCCAGCTCTCAGTTTACAATTAGTTTTCTTTGACAGTTATAGTCATAAATGCCAGCTTTAATCATGTGTTCAGGTTGAATTAGGCTCTGCCAATGCTGGAAGAGATCTAATCCGCTTTCTTTCCTACTCATAATGAAATAATAATGCAAATTCACTACATTGATGGGACGACCCATGTGAATTTATTATAGGCTTGGAGAAGTCTCTTGAAAGGGATAAATTCTTTCTGGGTACAGACTTGAGGTAATTCAAACCAGACAAGGAAAAAAAATGGAGCTGTCATCAGAGGCCAGGATATGGAATGGATTTAATTTGTATGAATAGGCTTTTTAATAAGTATAACAGGACTAAGCTCCAGCTTTAGTTGGGGAATATTACTGCTGTCAGTTTCCAAATCTGGATGCACTAACTTTATTTGGGAGGATAAAGACCATTTCCAAAACACATTTCTTGTAACAGCACAGGTCGCTGTAGTGCACTACACAGCAGCCATGGTGAACAGGTCTGAGCGTGGGAGTTAAGCCAATAAGACAAACCACTTTCATTAATTGGCCAGTGTCAAATGCAGTTGACATTTCCAACCCCTGTATGAAAATATATTTTAGGCTACAGAATACATGTCAATGAAATAGAATTAATGCCTTGCTTTTTATTTTTGTAAGAAGTATGCTAATTTAATATCATCTAAAGGATAAATGATTACTTTTCTAAATCAGCAGAAAAAGCACAATACAAAAAAAACGCAACCTTCCTATCAACACAAAGTTTGACCATTGTATTTCAGGCTGCTAAAAATTCATGTTATTTGGCTTTTATATGTACATATTTATTTCCTCCTGAGGCTGTATGACAAATTCAACCTCAAGTACTTGAAACTGTGTCAGTATAAGTAAAATAGAACTATGGAAAGATTAGTTTATTGGTATGATAATATTATTACTCTGTATGAAACCTAGTAAAAGAATTAAGGAGTGATGAGTGTTTAATGTAGCAAAGGAAAGAAAATAAAAAAAACAAATTCAGATATTTTATGTCAAAAATATTAATTTTCCTCAATTTATTATTTAGATCCTTCTAATACAGTGTTTGCCCTACCCTGAAATAAAGTGTATTTTATTAATTTTAATAACAGATATGACCTTCAAGTACTTATTTTTCATCATTTTCAAATATTTTAATTTTAATAAATAAAGTTCCATATGCACTGTTTCATCTGAAATTATCACAACAAAATTCTTGATCCAATTTTACATGTACAGTGCATTATGTAATTTTATATAGTGAAAAGTTTATTCATTTTTATAACAGAGTCCACTGTTACTTCCTAAACACTGAAAATAATGTCACTAAACAGGTAAACAAAGAATAAACTGTAGACAAATTCAGTATTTCATCAGAAACCATTTTGAGGATGACAGGTATACTGAAAGAATTCATTTCTACTGCTTTCTAGTTTGCCCTTCTCATGTGGACCCCTTTGTTATAAGTTGGCATTTAATGTGTTTCCACTCAACAAACCTCCAAATCCTGTCATGTAACCTACCATACTCAAAGAGCACATTCAGGCAGTGACAGTTGTACTGTTCACATTATAATTATAACTGTAGCACTGTAAATAGTTACTGCATCATAAAGCAAATCTGTGTTATTACAGGGGCTCTCAGAACAGTGGCTCACCTTACAAATTAAATAATATGTAACACATTGGGGAAATGTGGGAGAAGGTAAAATGTGAATGAGGGAGCTTTTGTTCATGCAAACCCTGGATGGTTTCGCTTAAAAAACATTTGAGTTTGATGAGAAATAAGTTAAATATTACAGGGTAAAATTTACAGTAAATTGTCCATCTGATAGATTAAGTGCTACTAGATAAAAATCAGTAGCAATGCAGAAGTTTGATAAATTTTCCATATAGTAAAAATTATTAAAATATTGTTTTGTGAGTAACAAAAATAATTAGGTTAAAATTTAAATAATTCAATGTTATGTATTCCAGTGGAACTGGTGGGAATAAAAAGCTGAATTATTTAATTAATATTGCAAAAGGAACAGCAAATGTATTCTAAAAATATATACCTCAGGAGTACTGTGACAACCACTAATTAACATGGAGATATCACATAATTTTTTTATATCCTATGTAAAGAGTCAGTAGTTGCATTACTATATCCCTATTCTACTGAAAAGTAAATCAGTATTACAGGATTTCCACAAGTATTACTTCATAATAATTAAAGTTTCATGTGTGGGTTAAGTGGTATGCATTTTAGTTTAATTAATTCTTTAAAAATAAGCACTTAACTGTGCAGAAGCTTTTTAATTTGATGTAGTCCCATTTGTTTATCTTTTCTTTTGTTTCCCTTGCCCTAGGAGATATATCAGCATAAATATTGCTATGCAAGATATGTGAAATTTTACTGCCTATGATTACCACTATGATTTTTATGCTAGCAAAATTTAACACTTAAGTCTTTTATTAATTTTGAGTTTATTCTGGTGTATGGTGTAAGTTGGTTGCCTAGTTTCATTTCTTGCATGTACCAGTCCAGTTCTCCCACCACTTACTGAAAAGACTGTTCTTATTCCATGGTATGCTCTTGTTTCCTCTGTCAAATATTAATTGACAGTAAAGGTGTGGGTTTATTTCTGGGCTCTATATTATGTTCCACTGATCTATATGCCTGTTCTTAGGCCAGTACCATGCTGTTTTGATTACAGTGGTCTTAGAGTATAGTTTGGTGTCAAATATGTGATACCTACGACTTTGTTTTCTTAAAATTGTTGAGTCTATTCGAGGTCTTTTTGGTTTCATATAAATGTTTGAAATAGTTTTTCTAGATCTATGAATTATGCCATTGATATTTTAATGAGAATTGCTTTGAATTTATAGACACCATCAGCAAAATGAAAAGGGAACCCACTATATGTGAGAAGATATTTGCCAATGAAACACCTGATAAGGGTTTAATTTCTAAAATGTATAAAGAACCTATATGACAACACCAGGAAGACACACAATACAATTAAAAAATGGGCAAAGGACCTGAATAGACACTTCTACATGGAGGACATACAGAGGGCCCAGAGACATATGAAAAAATATTCAGCATCACTAGTCATCAGAGAGATGCAAATTAAAACCACAATGAGTTATCACCTCACACCTGCCAGATGGCTATCATCAATAAATTAACAAACAAGTGCTGGTGAGGATATGGAGAAAAGGAACCCTACGAAACTGTTGGTAGAAATGCAGACTGGTGCAGCCACTCTGGAAAACAGTATGGAGTTTCCTCAAAAAATTAAAAATATAACTGCATTTTGACCCAGTGAATTCACTTCTGGGAATACATCCTGAGAGTCCTGAAACATCAATTCAAAAAAATATATGCACCCCTGTGTTCATAGCAGCGTTATACAAAGTAGCCAAGATCTGGAAACAGCCTAAGTGCCCATTAATAGATGAGTGGGTGAAAAAACTTTTATGTCTACACAATGGATTACCGCTCAGCACTAAAAAGAAGGAACTCCTACCTTTTGCAACAACATGGATGAACCTGGGGACTCTTATGCTATGTGAAATAAGCCAGCTAGTGAATGACAAATACCATAATGTCTCACTTATGTATGGAAACTAATGAACAAAATAAACTAACAAGCAAAATAGAATCAGAGGCATAGAAACATTGACAGACTGACAGTTGTAAGAGGGGAGGATGGAGGTAGGTACTGGCTGAAAGAAAGTAAAGGGATTAGCCAAAAAACATATAGGAATGACCCTTGGAGATGAATGATGGCATGGGAATTACCTGAGAGAGCAGAAGTGGCTGGATGGAAGGAGGCCAAGGTGGAAAATTTGGGACAACTTTAATAACATAAACAATAAAATATAAATTAAAAAATAAACAATTAATGAAATAAAAAATAGGCACCTAAGAAATATGAGCCACCATTATTATTATATTTGTTGGGTAAGTTTGGCCACTTACATAGTATCATCAGTATGTGGGCTTCAAGGATACAGAAGAAAGAATTATCAACTTTATTAAATTATGCATAATTGGGATTTATAATACTAACATATTACATCAACAAAAATTTGCATTGTGTCAGGCTATTTTGAAGACAGATTGAGGTTTAGCTCTGTATTTGATTAAATATTTTCAAAATCTTGTAAGTGGCAATGTATTTCCAGTGGTGATATTTTAATAATAAAATAGGGATTATTTTTAATACTTTTCCAATATCCACAGCTTCAATACATTTTTAAAAAAAAATTCTTATGATATTATATTTGATTGCCATTATCTGAGTATTTACAAAAAAATTTCATTTTCATTGCTTGCAATTAAAATAATATAAAATTTATAACTCTCTAAAAAAAAGTAAATGTGAAATTCTTATCCACTAAAATATCTTTTAAAATTCAACAAATATTTCTGAGCTCCTATCTGGAGCCAAGAATTGCTCTAGATTATGTGTATACAGTGTTAAATAAGTCAAATATCAGTATTCTTGGACTGGGAGCTGTAAGTGAAAACATTCACCATAGGTATTTTTATATTATCAGAGTATTTATTTATTTTGATGTCTGCCACAATATCATACAGCAAGCGCGTTTCATACCTTTAGAATAAGCAGACCTTGGTTTAAACCTGCAACACTCTTAGTAGCATTAAAACATGTTAATAGAAAGTACATCTGTGTAAATGTGTAGTATGGCCTAACTTCTTACGAAATACTGGCTCTTTCCTAGAAGGATTTATTAATTTAAAAAAAAGAAGTGTCCAAACAAAAGCAAATGCCAGTGTGATTCTTATAAATTCATTATAGCTATGTGATAATTATTCACCTGGTAGTTATAATGTAAAATGAAAACAAACTTGGTAGATAAGAGCAAACATTCTATTTTTTTAATTTTATTGTTATTTTAGCCTTTTGTTTTTGTATTCTTCTGTGAAAGTATTTTTTGGATTCTCATATGTGCTTCAGGCTAAAATAAAAATTCATTTCAATCCCCATCCGTATCAAATACGTGAAATGACAACATTCAAAATATATTCTCCTAACTGGTAATGGTTAATTCTGATCTAAATAAGAGAGGCGTAACTACTAGATACCAAATGTGCTCTTACTATAGCCTGTTTGAAAGGAAGTGAAAACCGTACCTAGCCAAGAGATTTTTCTTCTTTCTATGCTAATTTGATTCACACCTGCCACCACTTCAAAAATGGTAATACTGGAACACTGATTCTTAGACTGTTGTGGTTCATTAGCCAACTTCCTACATATTCTCTGTCAATCACAGTAATGGTGGCCGTTGGGAAAATGCTGTTGCATGTGAAAAATTATTTGTAGAGAAAGAGCTATCGAGGAATTGGAACTATTAAAACAAATCTATGAAAGTGACTTGCTTACCCTCCATTTTAGATACTAGAGTAGGATTAAAATACTTAAAACATTTTAGAAGTGCTATTTACTAACACCTAGAATTTTTTATATTTATTGTTATGAATACAAATCTCACTGTCAGTAATAGTTATATGTCTGGGCAAACATATACTCATATAACCACAAGAAAATAATAATTAGCATATAATGCCTAAAATTATATCATATTTTTGAAATTAATAAATCTCTACTTTTTGTCATGATAAAAACAGTTATAATTACAATTGTCCTTCAATTTTTAATTAAACACATCTGGCTTAGAAACCTAATAAAGAAATGGAACAATAATTTGGCCAACTCAAGGAAATGAAGTGTATTACATAGTGCATGTGAATGTTTCTTTGACCTGACACGTATACATTTTTTTGCATTTGTTAACCTAACTTATATAAGCCAATTAGACACAATTAATCTATAAGAACTTCAGTACAGATACTATGATCAGTTTTTACAACTGATGTCACATCTCAACAGAAATGTATAATTGTGACCATACATTCATACCAACCAGTTTTAATACGTTTGAATTCCCCCATGATATAAAAAGACGTAATCCTACTAAACATGGTATTTCAGATTTTAAAAGTTTAGACATGTTATTTTTTATCAAGGTTTAAGATACTTTCATAATCTTAAAACCATTTTGGAATAGTTGTCATTAAAAATATGAACACACTTTTCTTTGTGTACTTTTTCTCTATCACTTAGGTTTATCTGAAAACTGGTCTATTATTCCAGAACTTGAAATTTTAGTGTTATGAGAAAGACTATGTATCAAAGATTTTTCTATAGTTGTTACATGGTTTACTTTTAACATTTTCTTTTTTGTTGTTGTTTATGCACAGACATTACAAAATAATTACAAATGTACCCAAACATGGAGATAACTTCAGAAAACTGATGTTTTTATGTGTTTTTTTTTTGAGTGGGGGACGACATGGGGTTATGAGGGTACAAGACTTCCTAAATAGAATTGTACCTCCTGATTACTCATTAAGTGATCATAAACTTACTTAAATTATAGTTTTCTCATTCTTTATAGTACTTCATTAGCTACTTCATCCCACTCTAATAAAGGAAGTGCTGCCACTACTCCACTGTAATTGTTTGTATCTGAGTCACCAGTTACTTCTGTTAGACTAAATCCAGTGGATGCTTTTTAAGCACTACTATGTTTGGTATCTCTGTTTTACTTGATATGATTGATCACTCACCCAAAACAGTCCCATACCCTCCCTATGCAATCACACACTTAGTTTTCTACAACAGTGACTATTCTTTCCCTGGTCAATATTTGGTTTCTTCCACCACCTAAATCTTGATAATTCTCAGGATTGTTCTAGGTCCTATTCTCTCACTCTACACACTTTCCTAAATGATGTTATGCATTCTTGTTTCAACACAACCTCTATACATAAAGAGCAAACCTGTGCATGACTATTACTTATGTTTATCCAAATACTATCTAGGATTCTTTACTAGGATATCTTAGCAGCACCCCAAATACTTTGTGAACATACCAAAATCATACTGGATTTATTATTGCTGCTTCACTTTCCAAAGCAAAGGTGTTCCTCTTTTAGTGCTTCTTATTTTATAAATGGCACAATCTGCTCATGTGTTCAAGCTATAAATTAGACGCTCATCTTGGACTCTACCATCCCCTTCCTTAGGCCTCACATCCAGTAGCCAAATCCTTGTTATTCTCTGTTAACTGCTTCTCTTTTTTTAATGTAAAGATTTTATTTTTTAATCATTTTTTTGTTATTCTATTACAGTTGTCTCAACTTTCCCCCTTTTCTCTCCTCTGCCCATCCCAATCCTCCACAGTCAATTCCCACACAGTTGCCCATGTCCGTGGTTCACTTATACTTGTCCTTTGTCTAGTCCCTCCCCATTCCTTCCACGATTGTCCCCCTCCTGGTTCCCCTCTGGTCACTTCCAGTCTGCTCCATGTTTCCATACCTATGGTTCTATTTTTATTCATTAGTTTATTTTATTCATTAGATTCCCTTTATAGGTGAGATCATAGGGTATTTGTTTTTCACTGACAGGCTTATTTCACTTAGCATAATGCTCTCTAATTCCATCCATGCTGTCACAAAAGGTAAGAATTCCATCTTTCTTTCTGCTGTGTAGTATCCCATGCATAAATGTACCATAGTTTTTTGATCCACTCATTTACTGAGGGGCACTTAGGCTGTTTCCAGCACTTGGCTATTTTAAGTAATGCTGCTGTGAATATTGGGGTGCATAGGTTCTTTTGAATTGGTGTTTCAGGATTCTTAGGGCATATTCCCAGCTGTGGAATCACTGTTTCAAAAAGCAGTTCCATTGTTAGTTTTTTAAAGAAATACCATACTGTTTTCCACAGAGGCTGTACCAGTCTGCATTCCCACCAACAGCACACTAAGGTTCCCTTTTCTCTACATCCTTACCAGCCCTTGTAGTTTGTTGGTTTATTAATGATGGCCATTCTGGCTGGTGTGAGGTGATATCTCAATGTAGTTTCAATTCACACCTCTCTGATGGCTAGTGATGTTGAGCATCTTTTCATATGTCTATTGGCTATTGGTATGTCCTTGGAGAAGTGTCTATTCAGATCTTTTGCCCAGTTTTTAATTGGATGTTTGTCTCCCTTGTGTTGAGTCATATAAATTCTTTATATATTTTGAAGATCAAACCCTTGTCTGATGTATCATTGGCAAATATGATCAGAAACAAGACAAGGGTGTCTGCTCTTACCACCTCTATTCAACATAATATTGGAAGTTCTAGCCACAGTGATCAGACAAGAGAAAGAAATAAAAGGTATCCAAATTGAAAAGGAGGAAGTAAAACTCATTATTCTCAAATGACATGATAGTGTATATAGAACACTCTATAGTCGCCACCAAAAAACTATTTGACCTAATAAGTGAATTTGGCAAAATAACAGGATATAAAGTCAATGCTTCAGAAATTTATGGCATTTTTGAACACCAACAATGAAATATCAGAAACAGAAACTAGGAAAAAGTCCCATTTACTATAGCAATAAGAACAATAAAGTACCTAGGAATAAATTTAACCAAGGAGGTAGGTAAAAGACCTGTACTCAGAAAATTACACAACACTGAAGAAAGAATTTAAGGAAGATACAAATAAATGGAAGCATATACCATGTGAATGGATTGTAAGAATAAACATCATTAAAATGTTCATACTACCGAAAGCAATCTATAGATTCAATGCAATTCCTATTAAAATACCAATGGCATATTTCACAGATATAGAATAAATATTTCAAAAATGTATATGGAACCAAAAAAGACCCCAGGTAGCCTCGACAATCTCGAGAAAGAAGAACAAAATAGGAGGGATTGCAATATCTGATATCAAACTATAGTCAAGGCCACCATAATCAAACCATCTGGTACTGGCATAAGAACAGACACACAGATCAATGGAACAGAATGGAGAGCCCAGAAATAAACCCAGGTCTGTGTGGTCAATTAATATTTGACAAAGGAGGCATGAGCATACAATGGAGTAGAGTAAGCCTCTTCAATAAATGGAGTTGGGAGAACTGGACTGGTACTTGCAAAAAAAAAAAAAAGAAACGAGACTACCAACTTACACCATATATCAGGATAAATTCAAAATGGATAAAAGACTTAAATATATGTCATGACACCATAAAAGTCCTAAAGGAAAACATAGGCAGGAAAATTTCAGATATCCCTCATAGCAATATTTTTGCCAATGTGTCGCCTGGGGCAAGGAAAACAAAGGAAAAAATAAACAAATGGGACTGCATCAAACTGAAAGCTTCTGTACAGCTAAAGAAACTGACATCAAAATGAAAAGGGAACCAACTGTATGGGAGAGCATATTTGCCAATGTTAAGTGCCTCTTTATTTAAAAACATATCCATTACCACCAAATAGAACAAGCATCCATGTTCTCTCCCTCTCTCTCCCTCTCTCCCTCTTTCTCTCCCTCTCTCCCTCTTTCTCTCTCTCTCTCTCTGAAACATTAAAAATGCTTATTCGCTGAAATTATTGCATGGATTAGGGTGAACCATATGAAATTACCAACATTTAAGCCTTTTTGGTGGCAATTTCACATAGTTAGACTTTATACTAATTCTCTCAAATTTATTTTATGTATTTCTTCTAGAACATTCTTTTAAAAATACCAAAACATGAATGTTGAATGATCATTCTTCACATGAGTAAATGCATGAGGCTATACTTTAAAAATTTTAACCCACTAATGATCTTTGCTATATTTTATTTCAAATGTTTTATTTGGGTGAAAATTTCTGTTATAAACAACATACACTTCTTTGTGTATGTGTCAAATTACTTTCTCAACAAATATTTTAAAGTAGTACTGTTGGATGTCTATCATTTTGAATCACTGGAAGACACCCGTAACCTCTGTTCTGAAGCTGTTTGATTTTATGTATAACTAACAAAACCAGAGCAAAATTCAGAAGAGCACACCTCAAAAAATCCTCAAAAAGATTACTTTCTTAAGAACTTGATAAAAAGTCTATACATCTAAATGATATCTAGTGAAGATTATTTTAGCTAAAACTGTTTATTCAATACAACCAAGGTATTCAAAAGTCTCTTGGAAATTTTCAAAACTTTAAGTATTTACTTATTTGATTATAAGATATGTGTAAGAAAAAAAACCCCTTTTTAAATATTTTGGAAGGTAGAGGTTTGTTTTTCCATTGTGTCCCTATACCTGTTTTTTTCCTACAATGCAATTTTAAACCTACTAAACATCTAGCCAAAAATTATAACAAAAATCAGTAATATGACTTGCTAAGCAAGGATTAGATATTGGGATCTTGATATATGCATTACCTCCCCTTACATCTAAAGATATCATTATAGGAAATGACAGCAATGTAATGAAATGAAAAAAATATAGGTATGAAAAATATATAGTTATAAAAAATCACATGAAAGATAAAGAATGGAAGAGAATTACATGTATGTGAAAAACTTTAAATTGAGTGGTTTGATATTGAGCAATAGTTACCAGAATATTTTTTTAAATTAAAACAAAAGTGAGGCAAGATAAATCAGATATTCCATCTACCAGTTTGTGGTGTGCTACTATATAATCATTTCTAGTATGTTAAAGTTTGTGATGTCGAATATATAAAATATCAGATTTACTCTTTTGATAATTAGGTTTAATATTAACCCAATTGCTTCCATTAAAGATTGAAGGTTCAGCCATTTTTAAGTAGAATTTTCATTGGATGCAATTTCTATAATACACATTTTAAATTATAAAGCATAAGTTCACTTGCAAGTGAACTTTGCTTATCTGTATATATTCTTAAAATTATAATAAATATCATTGTGCTAGACCTTGTACATGTGTTATCAAATCATTTCAGCAGCTACTCATATTGTTAACACCAGTTTCCAAATAAAAGATCTACTCTTCCCCTAGTTTATCAGGCATCACAGTATTTTCTTTGAGGTTATTCTCCAATCCAGGTATTTTGAATAGAGCCAAAGGACAAAGCACCACACTTTCTTAGCTGAAGAAAACAGGGGCTAAGCTCAGGACTGCCAACCATCAGGAGCTCAGGGATAACCCCAGAGTGATGAAAACCACAGAAAAGGAGATTTAAAAAAACTGTAAAAATAGTTCCTCTACTTGATGGCTGACACCTTTGTTGTACATGTACCAGATAAATCTCAGGGAAACACAGCTGAGAACACAACCAAGAAGCTAAAGAAATGAACAAATATTTGAGCAGCTATGGAGTACTAGGGAGTAGATTTTGGAGTAAAAGCTTTGTCAAAGTGTATGAACCTTAGTCAACACACTAAGCCACTGGTTAAAAGCCCCCAAAGCCATACTCTTGCAACAAAAACTCTACCCAAGAAATAAGGATGATGCTTATGATCAGAACCACACCCCAAGAAAAGAACAAACTGAATAGAACAACCTTAACAAAGCCTTAAATCAAACCATAACAAGATCAAGTTAAATCACCAAAACACTAAAGGTCTATAGAATAAAATGTTACCCTTTGGAAGAAGAAAACATCTACCAGCACTTTCATAAGCACATTAAACAATATGAAATGTACATTCAAAATTTATGAAGAATACTAAAAAGAGATTGAAGCGACTGAAAATTATTATAAAATAAGGACAATATATGAGAAACCACAAATAATTCTAATGAATTCTAAAAACAAGACTTAACAGAAATGACATATTAATGGCTTATAAGAATAAAACTCATCATTCTTTAAAAGAAACCAACAGAATCCAGACTTTTAACAATCTAAAATCTATAAGGGCCATCATATAATCAAAAACTGATACTCATATATAAAAATGGAATGCTGTGATCTGTTGCTGAAATAAAAAGGAAATCAGGAGAGGTGTAGTGATGTCACTGAAATTAGCAGACAAATAAGTTAAAAAAGCTATTATATGCAAATTCAAAGATTTGAAGGAAAATATAAAAACATTATGAAATAAGTGGTAGAAAATAACAACAAAAAATAATTCTGTTTTCAGAAATAATGGAGCATATGTTATTAGAGTAGCTCTTTTGTCTTAAATAACCAGAAAATGTCAGACATCAGAAAATAGGACAGGGCTGTAACCCTGAAAGGAGAAGAACAAAAAAGATGCATTTTATGATTAACCTAGCTTTTTGACTGTCTGCAAACACTTTTCTGGATTTTAGTATAGTGAGAGGAGAAAGGTTCTCTGAATCGAGAAGACAAAGATCAGAGTTCATAGAGGTAGAAGCAGCTGGAATAGATCGGACAGAGTACTGTACTGGAAGTTGTTATACAAAAAAGAGTCCCAGAAATCTATGTGGACTCCCTCAGTTTTCAGCTAAAGGTCAATTGGCTATACAGCTACATAGTATGATGCTCCACAAGGCTGATCAATGAACAACTAACTTGACTCTATAAGCTAAATAACCAAAACTCATTCAATGTAGAAATCATTTTAATTCAGACAAGGAAGATTATGCAGGAACTATTGAACATTTAAGGCTTTAAGTAAAGAAACCAGGAATGATACACACATGTTTTGAGTAGTGATAAATGATTCCTAGAATAAACACTACTGTAGATCCATGAAGGTCCATACAGATACTGTAAATGATTATGACAAGCATTCAAAAGGTCAAGCTAATCCAAATGTATCTTAACTTCCTGCTGGAAAACACTAGTACTTGTAAAGAAAAGCAACAAATGTTGATGTGAGGATGATGGGATGGGGTCCAGGATGGAGGGGATAAAAGGGAGAAAAAAATGAGACAACTGTAATAGCATAATCAATAAAATATTCCAAAAAATGATTTTAAAAATTCCTTTCACCTCCTGGCTTATTTGGCTTAGCATAATACTCTCTAGTTCCTAATATCATATGCTCTCACCTATAAGTGGGACCTAATCAAGGGAACAAACAAGCAAGTAAAATAGAACCAGAGATATGGAAATAAAGAACAATCTGACAGTGACCAGACTGGAGGGAGGAGGAGGATAACAAGGGAAAGAAGGGTAAGGGACAAGCCAAGGAGCATGTATAAAGGACCCATGGGCAAAGACAATGGGGGGAGGGTTAAATGTGGGAAGGGGGGTGGGCAGGGAAAGGGAGAACAATAGGGGCAAAATGGGGGCAAAATTGTAACTGAACAACAATTTTTTAAATGTTTAAATAAAATAAAAAGAAAAGCAACAAATTTCAGACATATTATTCATAGGAAAGTTCTCTCAATAGTCCTTCTGTGCTTGAGTGAATAATAAATACACAATTCACAAGTTAGTATATAATTATTTTATAAAAAATATTATTTATGCCTTAATTTCAGCAAAATCACTAAATGTATTGTTATAAGTAATCTTCCACATAGTATTATTTTCAGTTGAAATTAATGCAAAATAATACATCTTTTCCTGAGTCCATTGTAGTTTTTAGATTTTTTTCCTAATATTAATTTGGAAAAAACTTTACCTTACTAAAAAGGTTACAATAAAATTATCTAAAATATTCATAAATCAATTCTTAGATTCAGAAATATAGTAGAATTTTGAAGTTGATACCAAACTTTATAATGGAGTTATATATTATCATAAAAATACAACATATTTTAAATTTTATTACATAAATCACCAACTTATATTGCAGTTTTTACCCTCTCTGACACATAAAGGTTTATACACTAAAGAGCCATTATCACGTTTTAGTTAGACATGCATATATACACGAATTATTTAGCTGCCAGAGGATCTGGGTAGTTTCCTCTTTTATCTTCTAAGAACATGTTTACATAGATATACTTATTAACTATAACCTCATTCATTCAATTGTGTGTGTATATCTGTGCGTATTTACTGGACATTATTTGAGTACTTACTATGTGCCAGATACTATTAGGTAGAAATAAAGGAAAAAAATTTATAAAATTTAGTAAGAAAAAGTAAGTACTAATAATGAAAATGTACTGTTATTTCAATGTATACCACCTAGAGAAATGAATGTCAACAAAGCAAACTTGTAAGGGGCTTTGGAAAGCAGATCATTAATGGCATTTTTAAGTGAGATGTAAGATTTTTAATTGACTGTACATAAAAATATACCTAGATTTGTTTTTCTTACTATAGGGTTTTAGGGTACAACAGAACTTTCAAAATTCTTGGGAAAATGGTGGTATTAGCACATTCTACAAAAATACCACCATCAAATATACATTTAAATGGGAAAAAGAAACAATAGAAAAGGAATGAAAAGTTACAAAAAAAAAATCGTTTCCCTAATGTTGCCTAGAAATTTAGATAATATTGAAAGAAAAGAAAATAAGCTGAAATAAAACTTTCTGGATCCAGGATATAATGATCCATCAAAAGTGTGTGCACTTCCAATAGACCTTATTAGCGGCTATTAGTTGGAAAAGAAAGAACTAAAGAAGTGGATGGGCTACAGTAATAATTTTAACCTACTTTATCCTTGCTAATAGACAACAGTTTTAGAACTGAAGTAGAATATGAAGTAGAATATGTAAGAAATTACGGGATAATTTCAGTTTTTTTCTTTTTCAAGTCTAGAATACTATAAGGACATTTAAAGTATGGGAGCAAGCTCAGGGTTTCATAAGAAATGTAAACATAGAAAATTCTAAGTCCAATGAATAGAAGATTTTTATTCCAAATAAAATATCACCAAAGTGAAAATTTATGCCTAAATTCTGAGAAAACCAATTATGGAAACAAACCATTTAGAGATTATCTCTCAATTTTATGTATGTGTTCCCAGGTACAGAGTTTTCATCAACTCCAGTGAGAAATAGCAGAGACAATGTTATGAAACTGTAATTTCCTATGTCTAGGCTCTGCCATCACAGTCAGGAAACCAAATAGGTAAAGTGATAATTCAAGAGAGGGGAAGGAATAACAGCAGGTGAATTAATTTCTTCAATACTTGGAATTCTCAATGCTGACTGTTGCAATTTTATGTAGGTTAAATGTGAAACATAGTTGTAAAAAAAAATTCACACTATAAATATAATCACTAACAGATATTAATGTTCATGTAGCCAAATATAGTAGCCACTAGCCACATAAGGCCATTGGACATGTAAAATATAGAAAAGAAACTTTTAAAAATATTATTCATTGCTGAGTAAAGCACTCTTGGCTACAGATCCCTGCTTTTCATCACTTTGAATATTTCTTGCCAGTCCCTTCTAGCCTGCAAAATTTCTTTTTCAAAACCCACTGACAGTCTTATAGAATTCTCCTGTAGGTAACTAACTGCTTTTCTCTTGCTGCTTTTAAGGTTCTCTCTTTATCTTTAACCTTTGGAATTTTGACTATGATCTGTCTTGACATAGACCTCTTTGCTTCCACCTTGTTTGGGACTGTCTCTGCTTCCTGGACTTGCATGTCTCTTTCCTTCAAGTAGATTTCCAGTTTCTTGCTTTCTTTTCTCCTTCTGGCACCCCTGAGATGCAAATATTGGACTACTTGAAGTTGTCCTAGAAGCTGCTTATACTATCCTCATTTTGGGGGTTCTTTTTTCTTCTTGTTGTTCTACTTGGTTGCTTTTTGCTTCCTTATGTTCCAAATCATTGATTTGATTCCCAGCTTTTATTTAGAATCAAAAGACAGACAAAGAAAAAACTAAAGGAGTTCATCATCACCAAGCCATTATTATATGAAATGTTAAAGGGACTTATTTAAGAAAAAGAAAAGATCAAAACTATGAAAAATAAAAGGCAATATATACATATCCATCAACAATTGAATCTTTAAAAAAAAAACTAAGCAAACAAGAAGAACAGGGAGAGAATCATGGATACAGAGAGCATTTTGATGGTTGCCAGAAGGGCTGGGGGTAGAGAAATGGGTGAAGAGGTGAGGGGATTAAGAAGTACAAATAAGTAGTTGCAGAATAGTCATGGGGATATAAATTACAGTATAGAAAATGGAGTAACCAAAGAACCTAAGCATGACCCATGGACATGAACAAAGGTATGGGGATCTCCAGAGGGAACTGGGATGCTTGGTGGATGGGGGCAAAGGGGGAAAAATTGGGACAACTGTAATAGCATAATCAGTGGATTTTAATTAAAAATAAAAGTAATAATAAAATGAAGGTTAAATAAAAATAAAAATATCATTCAAGTATAACTTAAATTTAAATAACCACATGCGACTACTAGGGACTATATAGGACAGTGTATCTTTGATTTCTAGTGGCAAAAAAAAAGATAAGAAATATGTAAACAATTACCTACTTTCTTAGATTATGATGAGTGTCATAAATAAATAAGGTTTTTTTTTATTTATTGTTGTTCAGTTACAGTTGTCCCACCTTCTTCCTTGTTGCTCACCTCTATCCCATCCCCCCTGCTCCCACAATCAATCCCCCCCCATTGTCCATGGCCATGACTCCTCTATTTGTGTTCCTTTGCTTGCCCCTTCCCCTTCTTACCCCTGTTATCCCCCTCTCCCCACCTCTCTGGTCACTGTCAGTTTGTTCTTTATTTCCAAGTCACTGGGTCTGTTTTGCTCACTTGTTCATTTTGTTGAATAGGTTCCACTTATAGGTGAGATCATATGGTATTTGTCTTTCACTGCCTGGCTTATTTCACTTAGCATAATGTTCTCCAGTTCCATCCATGCTGTCAGGAAGGAAAGGAGTGCCTTCTTTCTGCTGCATAGTATTCCATCATGTAAATGTACCACAGTTTTTTGATCCACTCATTTACTGATGGGCACTTAGGCTGTTTCCAGCAGTTGGCTATTGTAAATAATGCTGCTATAAACATTGGGGTGCATAGGTTCTTTTGAATTGGTGATTTAGTCGTATTAGGATATAGTTCCAGCAGTGGAAACACTGGATCAAAAGGCAGTTCCATCTTTAGATTTTGGGGGGGAATTCCATACTGTTTTTCACAGTGGCTGCACCAGTCTGCATTCCCACCAACAGTGTACTAGGGTTCGCTTTTCTCCACAATCTTACCAGCACTTGTTTGTTGATTTATTAATGATGGTCATTCTAACTGGTGTAAGGTAATATCTCATTGTGGTTTTAATTTGCATCTTTCTGATGACCAGTGATGCAGAGGATCCTTGCATATATTTATGGGCCCTCTGTATGTCCTTGAAGAAGTGTCTGTTCAGGTCCTTTGCCCATTTTTTAATTGGATTATTTGTCCTCCTGGTGTCGAGTCATGTGAATTCTTTATGTATTTTGGAGATCCAACCTCTGTCCAAGGTATCATTGGCAAATATGTTTTCCCATACCACTGGTTCCCTTTCCATTTTGTTGATCTTTTCTTTAGCCATGCAGAAGCTTTTTATTTTGATGAAGTCCCATTTGTTTATTCTTTCCTTTATATCCCTTACCCTAGAGGACATATCGGTAAAAATATTGCTGCATGGGATACCTGAAATTTTCCTGCCTATGTTCTCCTCTAGGATTTTTATGATGTCATTACTTATATTTAAGTCTTTTATCCATCTTGAGTTTATTCTGCTGTATAGTGTAAGTTGGTGGTCAAGTTTTACTTTTTTGCACATACCTGTCCAGATCTCCCAACACCATTTATTGAAGAGGCTATTTTTACTCCATTTTATGTCCCTGTCCACTTTGTCAAATATTAACTGACTGTATTGACATTGGTTTATTTCTGGGCTCTCTATTCTGTTCCATTGGTCTATGTGTCTGTTCTTATGCCAGTACCAAAATGTTTTGATTATAGTGACCATATAATATAGTTTGATATCAAGTATTGTGATACCTCCTACACGTTCTTCTTTCTCAAAATTGCTGAGGCTATTCAGGGTTGTTTATGGTTCCTTATACATTTTTGAAATATTTGTTCTCTATTTGTGAAGTATGTCATTGGTATTTTGTTAAGGATTTTGGTTCTTTACAAACCATTAATCTATAGATTGCTTTGGGTAGCATGGACATTTTAATGATGTTAGTTCTTCCAATCCATGAACATGGCATATACTTCCATTTATTTGTGTATTTCTTAGTTTCTTTTTTCAGGGTTCTATAGTTTTCTGAGCACAGGTCTTTTACCTCCTTGGATACATTTATTCCTAAGTATTTTATTTTTCTTGTTGCTATAGTAAATGGGAAATTTTCCCTAGTTTCTCTTGCTGATATTCCATTGTTGGTGTACAAAAATGCCTTCAATTTCTGTATGTTGACTTTTTATCCTGCCATTTTGCTATATTTATTTATTAGGTTGAATAGTTTTTTGGAGGATTCTATAGGGTTTTCTATATACATACATTATCACATCATCAGAGATTAATGACAGCTTTACTTCCTCCATTCCAGTTTGGATGCCTTTTATTTCTTTTTCTTGTCTGATCACTGTGGCTAGAACGTCTAGTATTATGTTGGATAGAAGTAGTGAAATTGGACAACCTTGTCTTGTGTCTGATTTTAGATATAAATAAGGTAATATTTTATTATGTAACATAATGTATGTGTGTTACCAAGTACTTTAGATGAGGTGATAAAAGAGCTGGATTTTCATTTAAGCCTAAAAGCCTAACTAAATAATGGACATTAATTTTCCCATCTCCCTTAGCCCAGTATTAGGCGATGCTCCATGCTTAGATTTATTCGATGCTTCTGGCATGGTCCAAGTGTTGCTGATCCTCTCCTACTTGGCTTGTGCTTATTATGTACAAGTGACATCTGCAACTTAGTGGGTGACTTTCATGTACTAAGACCCTTATAAGTATACACAATATATTCATTCTCTTACCATCTGCAGTTTTTGTGTTTATTCTTAACAATTTGAATATGGTCTTTCTAAGAAGCATGTAATTTCTAAGTTATGCTGACTGTCAACTCTAGGTTTCAATTTTCCCAGATTTACACAGAGCTGCCTCCTTTCATTGCTTTCAATGATGATGTTATCTTCAATGATGGAAAAAAGAAGAAGAAGAAGAAGAAGAGTATGTTAACCTTTAAAAGTAATTCTCTAATTAAATTTAAATTTTCTTTTTTTCTTTTGCAAAAACTGTAGAGAACCATTAAACACCCAAGTTCTTGTCTTTATACACAAAGAAAAAACTTCATGTGCAATCATTAGATAACCAAGACATGTAGACTACTTGGTATCAATCATGGAAGTATTCCCAAAGAAATACTGGATCTAGAGGGATTTTCACTCAACTTAAACAGATGTATTATAAAAAAAAAATTTCAAAGAAGTTGTTGGGCTTAAACCTGAGAGAGAAATAATAAACATATGGTGTTGCTTAAAAGAAAAAACAAAAGTAAAAAATAAGGTAACAATTAGGGAAGTGAAAGTAGATTGATACAACTTGTAGATATAATAAAATTAAAACATTTGTAGCATAGCTACAATTATAAAGATAATGTGATACTTCATTAAACAGATGTCTGCAAGTTAAACATAAACTTTATAGTCTTATAAAAAAGAATTCTATAATAAATTAATGTGAAAATGGCTTATTAACTCTTTTGGGGACAATATCTAATATTTAACTCTCTGAATAAAATTGTACATTGAATTTAGAAGAAGTATGCTATTTTATACTAATGAAATCTATGATATCATAAACATTTTGTTATTGATTTTACAGTTTATGTATCTGTTAATAAACCTAATAGTGACAGTTTTGCAATTTTGAAATTCATAAGATACAAAGTTAAATATTTTTAAAAGATACAAAAATAAGCAATTTTATTTGTTGAAGCTAAAATAGAATTTACTGTTCATATATTGGTAAAATTACTTAATCAATAATTCTATTAAGTGATTATATTCCAGTAAAGGGCAACATTGAATCATGGCACATCACAGATGAATACCAAGCTTATAATCAAGAGTTAAACCAATTGAATTGTTTTGCTAATCTCATTCTTTAGGCCTGGGGTTAACTGTGGGAGAGGTTCTTTAATAATGAATCAACACAGCTGCATTCTTTCACAGTTTAGAAACTGAGGGTATAACACACACACACCAAAAAAACTCCATCAATTGTTTTTAGTATCAATGGCTTTATTTGTTTTAGCATTTTATTGAATTTTCAAAGAATAATTACATAACAAAAGATCACAGCAAGCTAATCCCACATTGCCATTTAGCTACAATATGCAGTTAATTACAAATAATCAGCATACTCCTCAAACAATATATCTAAGCGATTGGATTATTTATTACAATCATAAACCCTTTGTTAAGCATGGAAGGGAGGAGTAGTAGTCAACTTTGTCCAAGAAAACAGGAAGAAAAATGCCAGAAATATTTAATTTATGAGACACTTTCCAATTAGATAGTTTGTTATTTAGTTATTTTAGTTATATAGTTATACATTTAGTTATTTGATTAATGCAATATTAGTGACTAATTTTCCCTTGACTCAGAGACACAAAGTAATATATTCTTCTCTCAAAATATTTATTATTTCCAAGAAATGTCTCCTCAGCAAAATGTATTGGTGAAAATTTTATTTACATACTTTATAAAATTCTCTGTTCTAAAGTTTATCATTCTACCTTTCTTCATCTTTTTTGGGGGGGTGGGGGACAACTGTGGATTGAAACATGTAAGTATCTAAGTTTAATAAATATTCGAGCTTCCAGAATTCTTAAGTAGACATAAAGGAAATGTTAAAGTTCTAGTATGTATCATTTTAGTAATATAGAAAGCCTCCTTTTTAGTATTGTAAGGAAAAATAGCACTCTCAATTCAGATAAAACATGAGTTTCATATTGTAATCAAGTGAACTGGGGTTCAGCCACATGGTGCCTTGATATATGACCCAATAATTAGTATTGAAAATAACAGGTTTTCCTTTACAGGATTCCAACCTTGGGGGAACTGAGAGCACCCCTGCTCAGAACCCTGTTCTCGCTCGAGACCCAGCACTTCACTTGCGCTCTACCAGGCTATAAGCTAAAAGCATGCCCAGAAGTTCACCATATCCTTAAGCCAGCTGCGCAAATAGGTCTCCATCCCCTCTGGAAGGTGCTCTTGTGGGTTTTAGAATTGCCATCCTCTCGCAACAGCTCTCTCCTTCAGGATCTGGGGTACATTGTTCTCAGCCTCCATGTAATGGTTCAGGGAAACATGCCGTGTTACACTGGGTCATGGTGGAGTCCAGGGAGGCACGCGTCCCAAGATAGTGATTTCTCCATAAGTTCTTCAGAGAAGAAGTCTGCAGTTTTAGCGTTCCCTCTCACAGTCCAGTTTAGCTCCAAGCACCTCTCATGAATCCAAAGCTTAGTTAGGTGCATCCCCACACAGCTCCATCAGCTCTCTCCTTACCCTTTCCTCCTGCATGGCTTCTTCTTCCTCTCTCTCAGCCTGCCTGTCTTCTACTACTTCATTACAGACCACGTGGCAGCTGCCTCCTTCCTACACCAGGCCACAAGGCAGCATCCCTTCTCTTTCAGGCTACCCTTATTTTAAATGCTTGGCTGGAACTTCCCATATGACCTCATATCCTGCCCCTCCTATGATGTGCTACTTTTCCCAGTTCCCCCAGTATCTTTTACCTTCTTTTGGCTGCCATCTGTAGTCAGGGTGAGAGTTCCCCATGACACAGGGACATCTGCTATAGGCATCCACCTCCCCTGGCTATGTCACGAGTCATAACATGCCCTTAAAGTCATATACACCTTTTGCCTGGGGTGGCAACATAGCTATTAACTTGCCATGGTTATGCAAAGTATCTTAAACACCATATCATCCACTTTCCCCTTCCCCCCAACCAAGATTTGTGGGGAATATTTCAGGGGACTCTCACCATGCACACTATTACAATATTATTCTGTGCAGCAGGGTAATGACAATCAGTAAACAATATTAAGTATCCGCAGGTATTCAACAATGCATTCATCCCTTGAAGTTTGAGGATTGCTCCAATTTTAACAGTGCTGTCCAATGATAGGCAGCCTGTGATTGTGCTAGCCTGCAGAGTAGGACCAAAAGTTGTACTGTATTATCTCATGCTTAATTAATAAATTGTGATACACATAGAAATTCAGACAAAATAGTCTCTCTATTTGGAAATAATTGACAAAATTCTATTGTAATGTTGTATAAATTCAATTAATGAGTAGTGAAAAATTCTAATAACTATTTATCCATATGCAATATCAGTAAATGGAAGTTTGGTGCTCATTGCAAATTTATTTTCTCAGCTAGATATTATGTGAAGGTAATATTTTCTTATCCTAAGCACTCTCAGATTAAGGAAGAAGAAAGGCTAGTTTTACTTATATGAGGAAGAAGTTTTTGCTTTTCAATAAGTTATTGCTAGGGGCATAAAACTGAAAATATTGTTTTTAATCAATGCACAATATTGTTCAATGGTTTTCTGTTTTGTATTTTAATTATACAGATTTTCAAATATAAGAATGTTTATTGGCTTATAAGGAATAAAATGTTATGGGCAAAATTTTAATTACATTACAGGTATTTAATTACATTATGGGTATTAAGTCCTCCAGTTACAATAGTGTCACTCTGGAATGGGTATATATATATATATATCTCCCTTTAAATAGAGAGAGGAGTGTTGGGGAGTATTCTTCATGGTATTTCTACTTGTTTTGTGATAATTTTTGTTCCTGACTACTATGTTTGCTGTATAAACGTCCTTGGAAGATAGAGCTAGTATTTTCCTCCTGGGCAAAAGACACTTTTGTCTTCAAAAATATATTGTATCCCTTTGGAGCAAAGATTGGGCAGGTTTACTAGCAGCTCCCTAATAAAGCTGAATGGCTTCTAAACTTGAGGTTCCTCAGATGTGACACAGAGCCCCTGGATTCATATCATCTATCTGGGCCAGCCTCTACATTACCCCCGAGAGACTTGAGGGGGAAGGGAACAAAAAGAGCCAATGTAAAACTGAAGCCCATGGTTCTGTGACAAAAACAATAAAATCATTTATCTCTAGCCCAGGAGTCTGTGTCCTCTGCCATAATCTGTTACATGTAGTGGGCTACCTTGTTAGCTTATAGGCAAGATAAAAGCTTAAACTCTGTGCAGTTCTAGTCAGAGAAGTACATCTATTCCTACATAAGAATTGCCCCCAAATCTTAATGATTTAAAATAGTAAACATTTATTATCTCTAATAATTTCTGTAAATCAAATTACCTAGGCAGTTCTGGCATAGATCTTCATATAAAGTTAAAATCAAGCTGTAAAGACAGATGGCAGCGATCTGAAGGCTTCAGTGTGGTTGCAAATTTGCTTCTTAGGTGGTTTACTCTTACAACTGACAAGTTGGTTTAATCACAGGACCTCAGTTCATTCCCATTTGAGTATCACTACATGGCACTAAAGGGTCCTCAAGACGTGGTCACTGGCTTCTTCTGGAAGAAAAAGCCAAGAGGTGAAGGCGTCAGCCACACATTTATAATTCTGGTCACACACTTAAGTCTTATTCAGTTTAGAAAGAATTAAACAAATGAGTGAGTACCAGAAGGCAAGGTTTTGGGTGGGTGCTATTTTGAAGGCTGGCTGCCAGAGGAGATATCATTAAGATTACTTGTTCTCCCTCCAGGAAGCCTATGACCATTTTTTTTCATAATAATATCCCAGGATTATGGAGACCTTAGAAATTTTTCTAGGTAGTTATAATGCAAGAAAAATTGATGCTATAAATTTAGCTTTATGTTTTCCTTTGTTGTAACTATATTGTTTCCTTTCACGGTAGAAGATCCTGCAAGTGAAACTCAGAAATGGTTTTGCACCCAGGCTTCAAAGGATGATGCCAGAACTGAACCTAAGGCAGGGGTATGCAGTAAACATAAACAGTTAAATTAAACTAGGTAAACTAGGTAAAATTAGATACTTTAATAATAAATTGATAAATCAATCATACAAACAGACAAATTACCTAAAAAATTGAACAAACACTATTACTGTCAGGCTTCTCAATTTTAGTCAAAAATTCTAGGAAATGTTAGGTAAATATTTATAAACTCCTAAGGCTTAAGGGTTGTATACACTGTCAAGCAAATGTAAGGAAAGTAAAATCAAAGATATTTTTAAATAGTCACATCACAAAACATTATTTTGTACATCTGAAAAAACTTTGGAATTAGGTAATCTTCCAAATGAAAAATAAATCAGAATAAAGAACTTAAGTTTGGACAGTATAGTTGCATACTTTGTCAACAACAGTTAAAAAGCTAAATCAAAGAAAGACTATGGAGGATATAGTAAAGTATAAAGGACAAAAACAATATCAAGATAACAAGTAAGCTGCCAAAGATATAAATAATTAGAAAAAAAAAGTTAGGTTTAATTACATTATTAAAGGAAAAAAGATGCTCCAATTGGATTTTTTTTAAGTGCAGTACAAATCTTAAAATACAGTATCTCCTACAACAGCAATCCTAAAACATCAACATTTATTAAATGAAAATTAATCTGAAAAAACCCTATGGCCCAGCAACTGTGTTACTTATAACAACGTCATAAACAAGAAGAAAACTGTGATAAGTTTTACAAGCCTTTTGGTAGATTGAGTGTATAGTTTTCACATAAATTACCACATTAAACCAAAGAAGATTGTGGTTAACCTTTTTGATTATTGACCAATTAGCATCTATTGACTCATTGAACAATAATTAAGGATCCACCTTTTTCTCATGCTCAACTGGTATATATCTGGAGAACTGTGTGAGTTGTGCTTAAGTTTCCAGAAAAATTCTGCTGTCTGGCCACCATCATTGCATTGGAGGTTAGCATATGATCCAAGTAGGGCCAATGATAGTTGGGACCACAAATTTTATTAAAACACTTATGAAAAGTATATATCTTGTTTCCTGCTATCCATGGATTTGTGTGGTATTAAGCCTGCTTGATTGGCAGTCTTTATGCCACCACACAGGACAATCTTTTTGGAAAGGTAACCAGTACAGAAAACATGGAGTGGAAAATAGGGACTCAACATCATTTTTGAACTGCATGGATGGCTAACTATCTAGTACTGACAAAAATAAAATCTACCTTTAAAATTTTTATTTACTTTTTAAAGTTTTATTTTTTAAACTAGCTTACCTGTTTGTTATAAAAGGATACAACTCAGGAACAACCCAAGGAAAGAGATGCACAGAGCAAACATTCAGGGCAAGCCTCACAGAGCTTCCTCGCCTCTCGGGGTACGCTACCCTCCCAGCACCCCCATGTGTTCACCAAATTAGAAGCTCCCTCTAAAGCTGGAGTTATATAGCTTAATACTGTACTTTTCTTTCTTTACCTTAGTCTGTTTGAATTGTTTTTAGTATATAAATTATAATCAAAGGAGTCATAGCTACTATAATGAGGTAGAAAAAAAGCTGAAAGGAAATTATCCTGGCATCAAGTTACATATTGTACAGCAAGCTCATTTAATAAGCCAGAGTTATTATAGGACTTTCAGTTCCCACTAGGGAGTAAAAAGCTAGTAAGTGCTTTACACAATCAACAATTCATAATTTCCTAACCTATTACATAGGATGACTAATTAGCCTGAGATATGAGAGAAGATATACCTCTCCAAGGTGAGATGAAGAGTGGGTCCTGGCTTACTAGGGTGAGGAAAAAACCAGGAAGAATTCAGCTAAAACCTCTAACAAATTGCTGAAGGCCAGTTGTGGTCTAGCTGGACAGTAAAAGTACCTAAGAATGCAGACTGTGCCTCCTTGAGCCTATTTGCCTTACAATCGCACTGGGTGCCCAGGAGAAAGACGGACTGCAGGACAAGGAAACATAAAATGTACTCATCATGGTGGAGGTCGGGGAGGGAACATGTATTACTGTGGAAAAGGCACCAGGAAATACTTGGATCCTTATCCCAAACAGAAATAAACTGCTGGGAAAAGTGCAGATTATTCTGCCATTCCCAGATCATAGGGGAAGACCCACTCTTCCTGTGGCTGAAGAATGAGGGAAAAGTCCTCTATCTTTGGGTCAAGAGTAGGAAAATGATCCTAGGTCCCAAACATTAGAAGTCTCTGCTGGAGGAGGGCCAGGGTCACTGAGACAGACTCACCTGTAAGACTCGGAGATATAGAGTCAGCCTAAAATTGAGGCCGAAGCAGGACAACAAGGAGTATCCTCCGCTATGTAGGGCCAACAGGCATTGAATGACAGCAGTAAGAGTAAGTTCGAGGAAGAGTTAAAAAGTGGAGAGACCATATCTGAAATGCAGGCTCACAGGGAAATAGCAAAAACTGCGGGTGGGATGGGATAGGGGGAAGAAAAGAGAAAGGAAAGAGAGAAGGAAAGCATGACGATAAATAACAGTTAGAAATTTAAAAAACAAATTATTGTATTAGTGCAGTTTACTCTTTATTTCTTATTCCTCATTGCCAAAACTTATGGTATCAAATTTTTCTGTGCCTGTGAATTTTGGGACTACCATAAATTTGAAGATACATTACTCGGGCTGACTTTTGGACTGAAATATTAAGAGCCGAAGTGTTTTACCATGTTGTCTCTTTACGTTGACACTTAGCAAGTCTCCAGAAGGTGACTGCTTAGTCGATCTGTAACCAACAGAGGAAGACAGGGAACAAGAGCCCACAAAAAACCTGTGATAAACATATGTTATGATAAATAAGATTTTGTTGTTTTAAAACAAAATATTATAGAGTTCTTTGTTATTGACTGTTTACTCTATCTTGACATATATTTGACATGAGAAACTGAAATACTATATTTTTATTTAAAACTATAAGATTCATTTATATATTGAATACATATATTGAATATATGTAACTGGAAACATCCGGATTGTATTTGTGAGTGAAGGAGCTGGGTATACAATAGCATTATAGTTTTAGTGTACAAAATATGAATAGTGACAGAGGGAGAGAGAAGTCAGGATATGTAGAAATGTTCTGTTTTCTATGAGGGAAAATGTTTTCTGATAAACAGTGGGGTAAAGCTGCAAACTGCTTGCTTTATACAGTCTCATAGCTTGGATTAGAGCAAGTACTTGGTAATACTTAATCTGCTAAATCTGTTTCTAAGTTTCTCATAAAATACCGTGGAAGACTAAGTAAATATTAAACAATATTATCTCTCACAATATAGGGTGTCCTTGAAAATATGCAATTATGGAAATGAGACAAAATGTTGGGCATTCAGAATTTTTGAAACTGAATAAGAAAGGACAGAAAGCACTAATAAAGAGCTGTACATTCTACATTTTGTCCACAGCATTAACTTTAAAAACAAGGACTCTATTTTCATATTTTTCTATATAATGATTTCTGAAATTTCTTTATCTCCTTATATAAGCTCTTGATATTACCACCAAGTGTCTGTAGAGAAAAAACTACAAGTTTGAAGGGATTACTATAGTTCAAGTCTCTTTTAAGTTAAAAAATAATCATTTACCAATCTTCAAGATAGGTTACCTGGTAAATATAAATTTCTAAAAATTTACTTGAGAGACAAAGCAAATGTATAAAATAATATTTGATGTGTTAACTCAGGAAGGAAGCTGTTATTATATCTCACAAAACTATGCATAAGGCAGCACAGCAATAAAGTGCAAAATGAAGAATTGCTGCCAACTCTGTTTTTTAAAAACTCAAGGGAAATCTTATTGAAAATATTGAGAAATTCAATTCATGCTTGTTTAAATATTTAGTGTCTATATATTAAAACATTTACTGTATTCCAAAAGAAGAGCATTGGTTATGCTGAGATTTAATTAACATATTTCAGTATAACTCTCATTTGGAAATGTTCAAATTTATTTTGTACAATCTTAAACCAACCTTTATAATAATATTGTTTATTTTTCCGATATTAATATCAATTTATTTACTTATTTGAATATTTACTTCGCATGAGGCACTCATATACCTAAAGACAGCCAGGCAAAAACAAATTCTTTCTTGCTCAACTGTAAAAGCTGCCCAGAGAAGTAGGTCTAATTGGAAAACATTCTCTAATAGAAAGCTGAACAAGATCAAATTTCTTTATTCAGTGCACAAAGCTAAATTGAAAGCCTGGCTTGTCAGTAAATGTTTAATACAATGAAATTCATGTTTACCTGTAATAGCCTAATTGGAAATTCCAACATAATTCAACCGGAAGATATTCCATACCTAATCCAATAGTAACATTTCATTAAAATTTGGTACTCCATATTTTCATTAAATGTTCATCATTCTGAGTGTAAACTTCTATAGAATACCCTTGTCTTTTAAAGGAAAATAGGAAGAAATTTAGATTTAAGAATAGAAATCTTACCTTAGTAAGAAAATAGCTATTAGCTATAAATAAAATAAAAATAGTCAGGTTTTACTACCAAATAATGAAATACCACCATGAAAATCTACAAAACATTAAAAAGGTAATACAAAACAATTGCTCACAGACAGAATCTTCATCAGCATTAGAGTAAATGGCATCTAAGGAAATCTGAGCTTGACATTATAGTGATGGAAATAAAAAAGAATATAACAATGAAGACCTCCTCTCACACAGGTCATACAAAAGTGAAAATAACAGTGTGGATTGGTGTTGTATCAAAGCCTCTGCCAGGACTTCTTATGTAGAATGTAGAAAAGAGTCCAGGGTGTTTGCAGTACGTGCTTACCAACTAGTCAGATCACTCCCCAGGTCAGCGTCAGAGAGTGGATTTGTGCTGAGGCCAAATGAAAACACAGGATGGCAATGCTAATAACTCCACCTAGACCACATGCAATTTTTCATTCATCTGTTAACTCACATTCAGCACAAATTCATTATGCATCTAGAATATGCTAGACACTGTCCTAGATATTATAAACATAAAGATGGTTAAAACAATGTTCTATGCCCTCAAGGGATGAAATCCATTAGAGACACGCAAATAGTTGAACGTATTTCATGTAATGGCATTGGAGGTGCTCAGATAGCAGTTGTGGAGTGAGTTCTGCTTTAGACTTGAATACCTTTTTGAAAAATTTCCCTCCAGTTAAGCAAAGCAGTCTTTTTTACATCCCTAGGATCTTTGTTACGTACTTAGAATCAGATCAGTGATGTTAATATTTAAATTACCAGAATATACATAATTAAATGGCCAATTGTGTGGCACATAGAAAAATTCTTGAGGAAATACATAGGCAGAAGGAAATAAGGAAGAGTGGAGTATGAAGATATTAAGGCAGAGGCAAACAATTAAAAATAGAGAAGGGGAAAAATCTATAAATAAACATTTCCACATTAGATTTATGCTATATCTAGACAGTAGTTTTGATAGAAACCAATATACTCTGTGGCATATTTGCAACCATGCAAAAGCTTTCTAATGATGTTCTATCATGTCTTATTTTTAAATGGCTTTTCAATCAAAACTTGAAGTATTTATTTTTCTTTTTCTTGTCATGGGTTCCTTTTACTCGATTCTTTCACGTTAACTATATTTTTATCAGATCCTTTTACATATTTATATTGGTTACTTTAAAATACCTCTCTGATGTTTTAATGCCTGGGTCTCTCTAAATGTGATTATTTTGAAATCTTTAGTTTTTGACATTAGTGTGTGTGTATGTGTGTGTGATAAGCTTGATTGAACACTGTCATATGGGGAAGAATGACCAGACTCAGTATTATTCACACCTAGAAGTTGGCAGCCTTATTATCTACAATGAGGCCATTATTAGGGAAAGCTGAGTCAAACTAATCAGAGATTGAGCTGGATTTCCATGTTTCTGTTTCTATCCATTTCATTATTGTACTACTAGCTCCAATTTCTTCAAGGAAGGCCTAATGTTACCTTGTGCTTAGAGTGTGACTTGGATTCTGGAAGGTTTTTCTCATTGTTCCTGCTCCACCTTCAGCCTTTAACAATCCCTGAACACACCTATACCATTGAGGGGATTCCCTCTCCACATTCTTAACCCCACACCAAGGGGTTGACTGCTGTTCCTGTTAGTGGGACTAAAGGGGGGGTTCTTTTCTGGTACAGCTTCGGTCCCCTTAAGAGATGTGTGCACGTAAGTGCTCAGTTTCTCAGCACTCCAGCTCTTCTCTTAATGACAGTTAATTTCTGCTTTGTGTCTGTAGTGTTCTTGGGCAGAGTTTCCTGACCTTCTCTGAGAAAGAACAGGCCTCTTCTTATCAATAAAGCGGGTTCTTTGATGCCCCTCAGGATTAGAGGCTTTTTGCTTTTATCCCTCCCCACAAAGCAATGAATGTTGGCCTTGACCCTGGAGGTGACCATATTTGCTGTTCATTTAGCAATGACTAAGATTTTGCTACGTATTTGAGTAGGTCTCAGGAAGCAGGTGATGATCTATTCCTGTCCGCCATTACCTGCTGATCACTTCCTGCCTAGTGTGTTCCCAAGGGGAATTCTCATGACCCTCCTACCCTGCCTCCAATCTTTCTTATGAGTACCTAACAGAGGATCAGAGATCTAGGAAAAACAGCTTGTGAGTCCTGAGGTTTTGCCGATTTCACAAAATGACCATAAAGTATTTTTATATCATCCACAACTGCTAGCATAGAATATTTATCGGGATAATTATCATAAAATTATGAAACTAGAGTAATATCTTAAAAGATTGCATCTTATTTTGAGTAATGCCCATTTCTATATTTCTATGCTATGTACTGTGTTTATTTTACTTCTTATTCCTGGACTTGATTTGTAATAGGTTTCTCTGTTTTTTTAATTTTTGAAAGAAACAGGTTTGTGAATTATACTACTGTCTTATATTTTATTGCCTTTCTTTTTCCAATGTATTTTTAAGCCTTAAATGTATTGGTAATTTTTCCTGTTTCATTAGGCATATTTGTAGTTATTTTCCTACCTTGTTTCATATTTATTTTAATAGCTTACTTTTATAAATAGTAATTAAAATTTATTACATGATTAAATAATATAATAAAATGTATTAATTTTAATTTAAATTGTCATATTTTATAAATTTTGACTTACAGCAATTAAGTGATATTTACTTCTAAATAAAATATTTTTTAAATTTCTTCTGTTATCTAAGGATTAAAATATTTTAGCTTCAGATAGTTTTGTGCTTTGTTTTATCCTTAATTTATAATTTCATTACATGCTGAAGATATAAAATGTTATATATACCTTCTCCTGTCTGAAATTTGTTGAGTTTTTTTAATGACTTGGACTGACTTCAATATTTTTCAATGGTTTTAAATAAACATTGATTTTCTAAGACAGTCTGCTCTCTTTGTAGGCTTGCAGATTGTTTTACTTGTGGGTTATTTCTTAATAATAGCTTATTTATTAAATTAATCCTCTACATCATATGTTCTTTTCGAAAACTTTTATCAGAAAGTTTAAAAAGTGTGTTCTAAAATCTGTAGCTATGGTTATAGCTTTGACTGTTCTCATTATAGAGTTTTTCAGCAGATTTTTAAATATAGTATTAATTATTATTGCTTCTAGGGTCTTGTTTCATAAGACATGACACTGCATAAGGAGACACATTATGGAAACACAAATATATTTATTTGTATAAATGCTGTGACCAGTTACTGGAGATATAAAATATCCATGGGTCCCAAAGATCCAAACCATCACCTTATAATCTTACCCTTTTTTTTTGTGATGTAAACTGCTGGAAAACACTTATAGAATCTACACCCAAAATAGCAGACAATGCCCTGAAGGACCCAGTAACCAAACACCTAAGGGAGCTCATGAACAGTGAAATTTTTAGATGTAAATAGTTTATTTTTTTAATTTTGTTAAGAATGTTTCCTTAGATGATAAAATGGACTGGAAAGAATTTTAAAATTTTAAATTTCCACTGCATCTCATATGGTAAGTTTCCATTGATCCCATCCTCTAAACAGACAAGGTCTCCGCAGCTACTCTCTAATGGAAAATGACATTCTGAATATGCCTTAATTTCCTCACTCATTATTCTAATGAGATCTAATCCCCTGCTCAACTTTGAATCTCAAAGGAAGCCTGACTTTCATATCCCAAGGCATGGTCCCATTTCTAGCATGGATCCAGTGTAGCTCAGCTGTCCTTACTAGACGCAGTTCCTACAACCACCTCCCCAACCTAGTGTCTCTGACTCAGTAAAACACAGCAACAGCAAATTATCTTCCCCAGATGCATTGCCTCCAAGTGTTTCCCCCTCCTTTAGCTTCCAGAAAGTTCTTTGTTACTGAGAACGGATCATAATTAATAATTTACTGCTAGTGTCTGGCAACCTCCTACTTTTTTGGAAGTTTCAAAGTCTCATGAGGCATAGAAAACCATTCATTAAGATCAATTTTTCAACCACCTAAACAGTAGCACTTGCAGCCATGTTTGTGTTATGAAAAAAAGAAGAAGGAAAGAAAGAAAACTAGGTCTTTAAAGGCAGACTCTGGACAATGGTGATAAAACAACAAGTCTATTGTCTTTTATGAGGCAAAAACCCAGATATCCTAAGGCAAGTTCTAGCTTGATTAAATTTATTTGTTTATTGATATGTTGGTTTGTTTCATATAAAATAGTACCATTGAACTCATAATTATAACTAACTCCTCTCATAATTTAGTAGTAATTTAGTTAAGATATGTATGTTCAGGTTGTTTGTTTTCATTTCTGTTTTACTCATATGGATTTTAGTGATAAATTGAGAAAAGGAAACACTGTTATTCAAGATTAATTTTAAGCCAGAATAAACTAAATCAGATTTTAAAAGTCAAAAAGTATAATACTATGAGTATTTTTATAAAACTCTCACTGAAATAAATGAATGTTCTTTAGAAAAAGATTATTGTTTTTACATTTACATTGGAGAGTGTAATCCTATGTACATTATCATAATAAACTGATATGATATCCAAACATCGTTTCAAGTGGATATATCAATAAATATTTTTAAGTGTATAGTATGATAGGGATTCTGGAAAAAGATGGGAAATCATAACCTTAAGGAATTTATGTCTTTGCAAAGACAGAACTTACACACCCTGGAACGTAAACCCTACACACTAATTAGCCACTTGGGTAGTTCAGATAATAAATACCAAAGAACTTAAAAAAAGGATAAAATCAATATGGAGAACTATTACTGAATGAGGTAGCCAGGAAATGAGGAATAAATCCAGTTTGTGTGAGAAGTTTAGTTCTGCCCAGACCTCAAGAAATATGTATTATATAATATATAGAATAGATTATATACTCATTATATAATATATTATATGTAATGTATTATATAAGATACATTTTATATATATTACATATATTATGTATGTATACATACACACACACATATATACATATTTTATAATCCAAAGTAACATGAAAAATTAATCTAAGTTCAATAGCATGGCATAAAAACATGATTATTGTAATTTAATTTAGTTAAGAGGTAGAGGGATTGAGCAAAATGGAAAAAGGACTCATGGACATGGACAACAGTGTGGTGATTGTGGGAGGGAGGGGAGTATACAGGGATTAACTGATAATGAAAAAATACAATAAAAAAATTTAAAAATGAATTTAAATTAATTTTTGAGCCAGAGGTAAGCTAGTTGATTTGAACAAATTCAGGAATGGTTATCATAAAAATTAATTTAACAAGCACGTTCATTTGCTTCATATGGTATGTATAAAAGAAAATTCAGTCTTCAGCCCTTTTTTAAAGATATGCTGCAGTTCATTTGGCAGAATTCTGTTAGATGACTTCTCTAGCTGGTTTTCCTCTTTAAAATGATCATGTTTAATACATATTTTTCCAATTTCAAAAGTAAATATGTAGAAAAGCTTTAAAGAAAATTAAAATGTCCTAAAATTCTCACAAAGAGTATTGTGTTTAATTTGGTTTTCTTATCCTGCATAATTATCTCTCCTGATTGTCCCATGTTATTTAAATAAAGATTCATAAAATAAAATATTAGTAGTATTACTTACATTTTAATTTCTTAATATGTGTTTCCTTTAAATGATATCAGTTGTCACTTTGGGTATTCATCTTGTAAATATATCCATTTTGAAAATAACTACAGAAAACAATTACAGAACATATACTTAACAAATTAAAAGAAACATTAAAATATTAAAAATCATTTTACCTTTGTACAAATTAGTGCTTCACTAACCACAAGACTATTTGATTATTTCAATGAATATAAAGAAACTTAGAAATGATTATAACATAGTTTTATTTATATAAACCTCATAAGAATTTTCTTCTTATTAAATGCAACTATCCCCTCATCCACTCTGAGTTTCAAATCCCTAATACGGCCTCTGAAGACTCTTTAGTTAATGTGTATTTGAAGTATCATTCTACTCACAATGAACTGTGCTGAAAAGTACCATCAAGCCTTTAGCATTGAAAGAAATCAATCTAGTGATGGTAAATGGTCTGTGGTCTCACAGGGATAGACTCATCTGTTAAAACTTTAAAGCCATACAAATCAAATATCCTTTCCTTTTGTAGAGTGCTTTATGTGGAATTAATGTATTTTAACCCACATGACACCAGCATTTTCTATTCTTGTAAAATGTACAGGAAACTCATATCTTAAAGGTGCTGTAAATTTAACCTTTTCAATTCAGTTCAGCTTTTTTCACTGGTCATGATGGTCAAATGCTGAGGCATTGATCAATGACCAAACTGTGATCTAATTTGTTTTGTTGTTTTCTTATGTGCAACAGCCAAAATTAACTAGGTGTGTGCCAGTAATTTTAAAATCCTAATAACAGATTTAATAGACTACTAAATACAAAATTGGAAATTGCCTGCAATGTTTTCAAAAATAGCTGAATCATGTCTAAACCTTTCTTATGACATCTATGATAAATTAAAACCATACAATTATATCAATTATGTGTTTAGTCTAAAAGGACACAAAAGTTATTTCATTAAAACAATTTTTGTATTTCAGAACTGTAATCACAAAAGAGTTAAAACTTTCCCAGTTTGCATCAAAGTCTAAAATCATGTGAATTTTCCACTAAATCCTTATGAAGAAAGACATGATTTTTCCATGGTAGTCTAATGACAGAATTACCAAAATAAATTCATAAATTTAGAAAATTCATTAGACACAATAATATGGATAAATTTTAGCACCATAAAAGGTTTACATGTCTTTAACTTTTATTTTTTGGTATATTTTATTGATCATTCTATTACAGGTATCCCTTTTTTCTCCCCTTTATCCACTCCACCCTGCACCTCATCCCATCATCCCTACATCTCTTAGTTCATCTTTATGAGTTGTATATATCAGTTCTTTGGCTTCTCAATTTCCTATACTATTCTTAGTCTCCCTGCATCAATTTTTCTTTCTTTTTTTTTTTCTTTTTTTTGGTCAACATTTTCCTTCCACCACTTTCCCCAGCCTCACCCAAACCTACCTCCCACCCCCAATTCTTCCCCCATTTGGCTTCGTTGATGGGTCCATTCTGCATATTCTTTGATGACCCTTCCCCTCCTTTTCCAAGTTATCTGCCTCCCTCCTCCCCTATGGTTACTGTCACTTTGTTTTTTTTATTTCAATGTTGCTGGTTATATTTTCCTTGATTGTTTATTTTGTATATTCAGTTCCACTTATAGGTGAGATCATATGGTATCTGCCTTTCACTACCTGGCTTTTTTGACTTAGCATAATGCTTTCCACTTCCATCCATGCTGCTGCAGAGGGTAGTCGCTCTTCCTTTCTTTCTGCTGCATAGTATTCCATTCTATAAATATACTAAGTTTTTTGATCCACTTGTTTACTGTTGGGCACTTAGGTTGCTTCCAATTCTTAGCTATTGTAAATTGTGCCACTATGAACATTGGGGCCCATAGGTTCTTTTGAATTGGTGTTTCAGGATTCTTAGGGTACAATCCTAACAGCAGAATTGCTGGGTAAAAAGGTAGTTCCATTTTTACTTTATTGAGTAAATTCCAAACTGTTTTCCGCAGAGGCTGCACCAGTCTGCATTCCCGCTAACAGTGTACTATGGTTCCCTTTCCTCTACATCCTTAACAGCACTTGTTGTTTGTTGATTTGTTTATGATAGCCATTCCGGCTGGTGTGAAGTGATATCTCATTTTTGTTTTAATTTGCATCTCTCTGATGGCTAGTGATGCTGAGCATCCTTTCATGTGTCTCTGGGCCCGGCCTATGTCCTCCTTGGAGAAGTGTCTGTTCAGATCCTTTGCCCATTTTTTAATTGGGTTGTTTGTCTTCCTGGAGTGCAGTTGTGTGAGTTCTTTATATATTTTGGAGATCAAACCCTTGTCCAAGATATCACTGGCAAATATTTTTCCATATGGTTGGCTCCCTTTTCATTTCGCTGATGTTTCTTTAGCCATGTAGAGGCTTCTTATTTTGATGAAGCCCTTTTTGTTTATTCTTTCCTTTATGTCCCTTGTTTTAGGGGACATATAGGTAAAAATATTTCTACATGGAATATCTGAGATTTTCCTACCCATGCTCTCCTCTTGGATTTTCATGGCATCGTGACTTATATTTAATTATTTTATACATCTTGAGTTTATTTTTGTGTGTGGTGTAAGTTGGTGGCCAAATTCCATTTTTTGCATGTAGCAGTCCAGATCTCCTAACACCATTTGTTGAAGAGGCCATTTTTCCTCCATTTTATGCTTCTGCCCCCTTTGTCAAATATTAATTGACCACAGAGACCTGGGTTTATTTCTGGGTTCTCTATTCTGATCCATTAATCTATGTGTCTGTTCTTATGCCAGTACCAGACTGTTTTGATTACAATGGCCTTATAACATAGTTTGATGTGAGATTTTATGATCTCTCCTACTTTCTTTTTCTTTCTCAAAATTGCTGCAGCTATTTGGGGTCATTTATGGTTCCCTGAAAATTTTTGAAATGTTTGTTCTATATCTGTGAAATATGTCATTGTTGATTTATTAGGAATTGCATTGAATCTATAAATTGCTTTGAATAGTATGGACATTTTGATGATGTTAATTCTTCCAGTCCATGAACATGGTATATGCTTCCACTGATTTGTGTCTTCCTTAATTTCTTTCTTCAGTGTGGTATAGTTTTCTGAGTACAGGTCTTTAACCTCCTTGGTTAAGTTTATTCTTAGGCAGTTTATTTTTCTTCTGCTATAGTAAATGGGATATTTTCCTCTGATTTCTGATTCTGACATTTCATTGTTGGTGTACAAAAATGCCTTCAATTTCTGAATACTGACTTTGTATCCTGCTGTTTTGCCAAATTCACTTACTAGGTCGAGTAGTTTTTTGGTGGATTCTATAGGGTTTTCTATGTATACTATCATGTCATCTGCAAACAATAACAGTTTTACTTCCTGCTCTCCAATTTGGATGCCTTTTATTTCCTTTTCTTGTCTGATAGCTGTGGCTAGGACTTCTAATACCATGTTGAATACAAGTAGTGAGAGCAGACATCATTGTCTTGTTCCCGATCTTAGTGGGAAGCTCTTAGTTTTTACCCGTTCAGTATCATATTGGATGTAGGTTTATTGTATATAGCCTTTACTATGTTGAGATATGCCCCCTTTATTCCCACTTTGTTGAGTGTTTTTATCATAAATGGGTGCTGTACCTTATCAAATGCCTTTTCCACATGTATTGATATGATCATGTGATTTTTGTCTTTCCTTTTGTTTATAGATGTAATACATTTATTGATTTGTGAATATTGTGCCATCCTTGCATCCCTGAATGAATCCCACTTGATCATGGTGGATGATCTTTTTAATGTATTACTGGATATAGTTTGCCAATATTTCGTTGAGGATTTCAGCATTTATGTTCATCAGTGATAATGGCCTGTAGTTTCCTTTCTCTGTCGTGACTTTATCTGGCTTTGGGATTAGGATAATACTGGCTTCATAAAAAGAGTTTGGGAGCCTTCTCTCTTCTTGGATTCTTTGAAATAGTTGGAGAAGGACAGGGGATAGCTCTTCCTTAAATGTTTTATAAATTTCTCCTGTGAAACCCTCCAATCCAGGACATTTGTGTGCCTGGAGTTTTTTGATTACTGTTTTAATTTCACCAGCTGCTTTCAGAATGTTCAGGCTTTCTACTTCTTCTTCACTCAGTTTTGGAAGATTATTTTTCTCCAGGAATTTGTCAATTTCACCCAGGTTTTCAAATTTCTTGGCATATCATTGTTCATAGTAATTTCTTACAATCCTTTGTATTTCTGTGGTATCAGTTGTAATTTGTCCTCTTTCATTTATGATTTTATTTGCATCCTTTCCTTTTTTTTCTTGATGAATATGCTTAAAGGCTTGTCAATTTTGTTTATCTTTTCAAAGAACCAACTCCTAGATTTATTGACCTTTTGAATTGTTTTTTTAGTCTCTATGCCATTCACTTCTTCTCTGCTCTTGATTATTCCCTTCCTTCTTGTTGCTCTGGGCTTTATTTGTCATTTTTTCTCCAGTTCTTGTACATGTAGAGCTAGGTTGTTTATTTGAAATGTTTCTATCTTTTTTAGGTAGGCCTATATTGCTATGAACTATCCTCTCTGGACTGCCCTTGCTGTGTCCCATAGGTTTTGTACTGTAGTGTGTTCATTTTCATTTGTTTCCAGAAATTTTGATTTCTCCTTTGATCTCATCATTGACTCATTCATTGTTTAATAGCATGCTAGTCAGTCTCCATGAGTGTGAATGTTTTGGAGTTCTTTTTTCCTTGAGGTTGGTTTCTAGTTTTAATCCCTGGTGGGCTGAGAAAATGTTTGATATGATTTCAATTTTCTTAAATTTGTTGAGGCTTGTTTTGTGTCCTGTCATGTGGTCTATCTTTGAAAATATTCAATGTGCATTTGAAAAGAATATGTAGTTTGTTTCAATGGCATGAAAGGTTCTCTATATATCAGTTAAGTCCATTTGGTCTAATGCATCATTCAGTTCCACAATAACCTTGTTGATCTTTTGTTTGGATGATCCATTGTTGACAGTGGGGTATTAAAATCCCCTAGTATAAGTGTGTTGCCATCTATATTTTTATTGAAGTCCTCCAGGATTTTACTTATATATTTTGGTTCTCCTCTGTTGGGTGCATATAGGTTTACAATGTTTATTTCTTCTTGATGGATTCTTCCTTTGAGTATTATGAAGTGTCCTTCTGTGTCTCTTTTTATGGGCTTTGTTTCAAAGTCTAATTGGTCTGATATAAGTATTGCTACCTGGCTTTCTTTTCCCTGTCCATTTGCTTGGAATATTTTTTCCAACCCTTTACTATCAGTTTGTATAGATCTTTTATTCTGAGGTGGATCTCTTGTAGGCAGCATATATGTGGGTCATGTTTTCTTATCCACTCTCTGCTATATGTCTTTTAACTGGAGAACTGGATCCATTTACTTTTAAAGTTATTATTGATAGATACTTATTCATTTTTTCCCTTTGTACCTGTGTTCCTCTCTTTCTCACTCTTTTTCTTCATCTTCTTAAAGCAGTCCCTTTAGCGTATCTTGCAATGCTTGTTTGGTAGAGGTATATTCTTTTAGCCTTCTTTTGTCTGGGAAACTCCTTATTTCACCTTCCATTTTAATTGAGAGTGTTGCTGGGTAGAGTAGTCTTGGTTGCAGGCCTTTGCTTTTTATTACTCCAAATATTTCTTGCAATTCCCTTCTGGCTTGTAATATTTCTTTGGAGAAATCAGCTGCTAGTCTTATCAGGGCTCCTTTGTATGTTACTTCCTGTTTCTCCCTTGCTGCTTTTAAGATTCTCTCTTTGTCTTTGGTATCTGCTATTTTAATTATGAGGTGTGTTGGCGTGAGTCTCTGGATTTCTCTTGATTGGAAGCCTCTCTGCTTCCTGGACTTGTATAACTTTTCCTCTCCTCAAATTAGGGAAGTTTTCTATCATTACCTTTTCAAAGAGATTTTCTATCCCTTACTCCTTTTCTTCTCCTTCTGGTATTCCTGTTATATGGATGTTATTATGTTTCATGTTGCCCTGCATTTCCCTTAATCCCTCTTCATTGTTTTTGAGGTTTTTTTTTTATTTTCTTGCTCTTTCTGGGAATTTTTTTTCTACCATGTTCTCCAGCTTGCCGATTCAATCCTGTGCTTCATCTAGCCTGCTTTTGATTCCTTGTACTGTGTTCTTTGATTCAGAAATTATATTCCTAATTTCCCAACAGGTTTACATTTTTGAAACTGTATTTAATCAGGTTAGTAACTTTGGAGCATGATACCATAAAGCAATGGAAGTCCAGCAACACTTGAGAAGTATTCATGTACCTAGAATTCAAGTAAAACCTAAAACACGTGACAAGAAGTTAAGTTGTATAAAGAATGAACTTATCCCAAAGAGAGAACTTTTTACCAAGCTAACTGTGGCAGATGAACTATTATACAAAGAAGAGTTATGTAATCTCTACTCCTAGATATCAAAGATATAATTATTTACTTTCTTCCATCACAAACTACTTTTAGAAAGAAAAAACAAAACAAAACACAGTTTAGTTTTTCTTTTTTTAACCTACCATTTTATCATATACCCTGTCTTTAAGTATTCCCTGAAAAGTAATATTTGGTTTAGCATTGTTGATAAATTTGCTAGGAAATAATATATTGTAGTACTGCAGATGTTATAGGAGCATGCCTGCAATTTTTCAGACTTAATAAGCTTTCAGCAAACTAAAGGAATTCTGTAAAGCAATTATCTAAACATGAAAACACACACACTCTCTCTTTTTCTTCTAAGCATAGATATGTATTAAGACATTTTCCATGCAATTCACACACATGTGCACACACACATCTCCCTTTGTGGTATGTTAGGTAATGTTTTACACTTTTTGTTGTTGTTTTTTTTGTTTGTTTGTTTTGTTATTTTTAAGTATTTTAAGTTATTTTTAAAGAGTGATATTTTAGACTTTTTGTTGTTGCTTTTTTGTTTTAAATTTAAGTTATTTAAGTGATTTTAAGTTATCTTTTAAAGAGCGATAGTGTCCCTTTAGAAAACACTAGCAACTAAGAAAGCAGACCTCTAAATCTCCACAAAAGACTGAAAAAAAAAGAAAAGAAAGAAAGAAAGAAAGAAAGAAAGAAAGAAAGAAAGAAAGAAAGAAAGGAAGGAAGGAAGGAAGGAAGGAAGGAAGGAAGGAAGGAAGGAAGGAAGGAAGAAGGAAAGAAACCTCAGACACAAATCCTGGAACTCTGCTCTTCTCCTCACATTGGTTGCTTGAAAGCTACCATATCCCTAGAGCATCACTAGTAGTAAAATCCTTGAATTATCACTCTTACACCTTATTTTTATTTTCCCCTAATATAATTCAAGGCTATGTTCACCACTGACAGCTAATTGGATTTGATCCTGGCTAATATTAGACAGGAGGGAGTTTAGTCTGAATGAATAGGGGAGAATGGCTGAACTGATTGGGTATGTAAGCTACAAGCCTAAGAGAACCAGTCAATCAATTATGAAACTCTTTGATGATTAATATTAGTTTGTTACATTAATCTAATGTATTGGTATAGTCATCCCCGTCCAATTTTGATAGTGAGGACAGTTAGATAGATAAGTAAGAAATAGATAAGAAATTTGAAGCAACATGAGAATAAATTAAATTATAACTAGTTATAAAGGAAAATATCTGCCTATCAATAATGAGGACACATAGTGGTATCAAAGCATAATACATAACATGCTTTATATTATGTAAACCATAAAGTATTTCAGAGTGAGGAAGTGGCTGTCCAGAACTAAAATATTATGAAGCCATATTATTTTATATTAGTTTCCTTTTGCATTTTAATATAAATCAAAAGCATTTATTGTATCGGACATTTTTTAAAGTTTAGATAATAAAAGTGGTGATTGAAGACATTAAACAGCATGTCTAGCTGTGCTGGTAGCTCATGAGGAACATTAATGCCAGCATGCCAGCCAATCATGGCCCAGGCTCTAAGCAGCTCCTAAGACTGTACATAATGAATAACAGACTGTAGCTTGTGTTTATCCATGCTTCTAGAAGCTTTTCGAAGCCTTTCTTTAAAACGTGTAAATTATCTTTGGAATCTCTCCGTTTGACAGCTACAACCATCTCTACATGGCAATGCAACAGTATCACAAAGTATGTGTTGTCCACACTAAGACAAGCTGCTCAACAAAATCACAAAGCAATGACAACAGGAGAGTTTGTAACCTCCTCCCTATGCATAAATCATCAAAGTGACCACATTCAAAAGGAAATATGCCTCACACTCAAATTAAGTTGTTCATTTTTCCAATTTTTTTTTATTTTAAAGATGTTTTAATACATAGAAGTACAAGAAAACAAAAAAAAAGACCCACAATCCTCTATCAATATTGTCCCTACTGACATGAAATAAGTGTACAATTCACTTTAAAATAATAAATGCTTGAGCAAAAATCAAACAATTAATCTGACAAATATCCATTAATTTGAGATACAGCTATGAGCACCTATGATTGCCAGAAAATATTTAGGCACTAGAAAATACAGCAGTAAATATGTTACACAAAGTCCTTTTCTTCATGGCACAGATACTTTAGTGCCAGAAAAACAAAATAAACAAGTTAATATAACAGAATTTTTACTGAATGATATATAAAATGATATATGCAAAGAAAAAAATACAGTGAGTAGGTAGAGAAGATGAGGAAACAGCTTTTATAAATGGTGACAAAAAAAGCTCCTTCGAGGGGCTAAGATTTGAGCAGAGACCTTCACAAAGTGAAGAAGGGAGACCAAGAAAGTAGTGGTTGGGAAAAACAGAGGAAGAACTACAGGCATGAATTCCCTGATCCAGGAACAGTCTGGGAGAGTTATCTTTAATTTATACCCTTAAATATTAACATGCAAACATGAATCTCTTTTTTTAACCTTCTAAGCTTAAGCATGAAATAACATTTTCATAAAATTAGTATATGGGGAGTTATCGCTCAAAAGAGAAGCATATTATGAATCTGATAGTCTTGGAATTATAGAGGAAGCAATCCACTAAGCAAAAGAGGAATGCTTAATTTTACATAAAAATTCAGTGAAACATAATATATTTTAAGGCACTGTACTATGTAGAAATATTAATTTTCCAATTAAATCACTTCCAATGGAATTACCATAAAAGATGAAAATGCAAAGAAAAAACTATCATATTTATTAGGAATGTTTATTAGGATGCTTAAAATGTTACTGTGTTTGAATCCTCTAATTCTTATTCTAGGATATTGGACTGAAAATATAATGAATAAAACAGTAAATGTTTTATAACAGGCATTATTTTTCATGGTTAAAAAATTAACAACCTCTATGACCAATGTAAGGCAAATGGATAAGTAAATTATACTGAAGCCAGGTTTGCAATTACTTGCTGCCTTTAGGTATGACATTTCCAATACTCTAATTACCCTTAATTAACAACACCAATCTTAAAAAATAAAAATGTTTTGCAAATAGTAAGTAATATATAATTTCTACTCTTTAATAAAAATGTCTGGCTAATCCAAAACTCATATAATATACAAAATATTTATAACCAAAATATGCAAAGAGCTTTTACAAATTTAAAAAAAAAACAATAAATATAATCAAATAAGGGTATAAAAAATAATTTCAAAATACTACTACAAATGAAAAGTAAGCAAGAAAACCTTACTTTCTTTAAGTTTTAGGATGAAACTAGAGCAAATATAATATATTTTTTGTCATTAGATTGTGAAAATTTTAACAGTGCTGGTAGGGATGCAGAAGCCATGGTTTTCTCATACATTATTGAAGGGGATAAAAAAAATCAGAAAATATTTAGTAACATATTTTCAATGCACTTACACTGTTATCCAGTCACCCCCTATGGAAATGAGTGTGCTATCAGCATGTCTGTGCAATGATATTATTATAATATTGTCTGGTCTTAAATAAAGGAATGATAAAATATATTAAGTATATGCATATATACTATGTAATATTCTTCAATATTAAAAATAATAATGTATATGTGTCAGTATAGATGAGGCATGTGATATATTTTATAATATTACATATTTGTATTATTTAAAAAATTTTTAAATGTAGAGGTAATATTTACCAGTTTTCTTCTCTGGAAAAAGAGAAAAAAGACAAGGTAGAGAAAGATAAAGAAAAGTTGAAGCAAAATGGAATAATACACATCTCATAATTTTGATTGGATATCTAAAATATAAACTTCTAATGATAATAATATTTTAAATGAGTAAAAATTGAATATGCACATGGACAATGTAACAGGCATAAAATCAAATATTAATATGCTGGTATCCCAGGAAATTTTTGTTCTTGATTTGTTCATTATAATTTAATTCTCAAACAAATTATATTTCTATTAAATAATCAGAACAAAAGAAAGAAGAAAGGGAGAAAGTGACTGGGTTATTGGAAATTCTGTACTTTTGATTTTCTATATAATTTATATTGTAGGTTATTTTAATTTTTATTTACATAAAAATATAAAATTATTGGATACAAGAATTGGTAACCTATGTTTTACAATTTTAAATTATGGTTTTATAATTATAGGATACAAACTTCATTTATTATGTTGAAAATTGGGAGTAACACAGAAATAATAATGTCAAGAGACTGCAGAGAGACAGCTTCCCAAAGAGATCTCCAAACTGTCAAGAAAGGAGTCCTGACTGTGTATTTAAAAATTATCCCATTGGTGAAGAAAAGAATGTGTTGAGGTTGAATATAAAAAGAAGTGAAAAAAGACTCAATTTAAAACATGAAACTTTTTAACACTGTAAGTGTTATCCCTATACAATGGAAAAAGGACCAATTGTTACAGTTCCTTCTCTTTTTCTCAGAACCAAATAGGGGAAAATCTTAATGAGCTTCAGAAATAAGGCAAGATTACCTGCATTTATATGCTGTAAACTTCAATTATAAAACTAGATTAAAACATGACAGATAACAACAGATTTTTGTCAATTGAGTATAGAAATCTCAGTAATTCAGTCAGAACTCCACTTGCAACCAATAATTTAAATTTCCCAATCACACAGTCTAGAGGCTAGATGTAGACCATACAACTTTAAATCTTTGCTTTTAGCTGTTTTTGTTTTTGCATCTAAAAAGGAAGGTACTCAAAAACATATTCAATTGGTCCATATTTTTGCTGAGAATTAGACAATTCCTCTCCTCAGCATGGTGAGTTCTGGCAGACTCAGGGAAAGCAACTAATATTGTAGAAAACAGGAGCAAACCTGGGATGATTAAATCAAGTAATGACCTGCAGAGGTAATTGCCCAAAGTGGAAATGTTAACTATGAAGAATTGTAACACAACTCAGGGCAGTGTCCCAGTTTGTTCACAAATTCCAAGAGCCATCATTCTTTAAAGAACAGTTGTTGATTCACCTTAACCACAAGCACCATAATCCTTGTTGATGTAATTCATGGACAGGTGGATAGAAAATCTTAATATTTTATAAAAGAGCCTAAAATCAAGAATCACTAAACATTTGAGTCAGAAGATTTCTAAACACAATGTTATAAAACCAAGACCAAAAAGGCCAGAGTTAACAGTACAAACAGAAGAAAACTTTAAAGGCATTACAGTTAATACCTCAGAATGATAAGAGAATATGTCTTTATGAAACAAAAATGGCTGTTATGCAAAAGGAGCCATTCAGAAACAAAACACCAAAACAAATAATATGGATGATGGATCCAATACCTCCCTAGTCTTTCCCTTCTCAGTTAATGTTCTCACCATCTACCCAGTTGCTCAACATAAATTCCATGAATTAGGCTTTTCTTTAGCCTCACATTTCCTATTCAGTCATTCGAAAAGAATTATCTCTGATGAGAGAAAACCTACTAATATCCAGTCTTTTATCATGATCTCCACTGTTAGCACAATAGTCTAAGACATCATTTCCTACCTTGAATGCTACAAGAGCCTACCACCATTCTTCCTATTTCCACACATGGCTGTTAGAGTCAGTTTTTAACATAGCAGTAAAGGTGCTTGCTTTCCAAAGGATAAATCAAATCATAACACCCCAGCTCTTTACACTCCAACTTTATCCCCTGTTCTTCATTATTGTAGAGTCTGTACAATATAGTTCTTGTCTGTCTCTTAGATTTTGTCACTGTTCCTCTCTCCATCATTTACAGCACATCCATCACATTGGTCTTCTTTTGATCCCTTGAATCAAAGCCTTTAAATTATTTCCCTCTGACTGTAAATTTTCCTCCCTGAATCTCCATTTGTTCTCCTCCTTCACATCACTGGGATCTTAGTTGAATTATGCACTTTCCAGTGGACCTGACTGAAAGAGTTAAAACAGCCACACCTGGCTTTATGCATTGTGATTTCATTATAGTTCTTATGACTATCAGAAATAAACTTATTTATAGAATCCATGTTTTGTTATCATTAGTTTTGAATTAAACTGTGAATGCCAAAAAAGACAGGAACATATCTATATTTCATATGCTGAATCTCTAATCCCTAAAATAGAACCTGATAAAAAGTGTAAAATTTAGAACTTTTTGATAAGTGAAAGAATGAATTTTTGATAAATTTATAGGTGAGAAGCAACAATTTCTTTAAATGTGTGATTTTATACTATTTTAAAACATTTATTTGCATTTTATTCAGTAATTGTTCACATTTAAATATTTTTCATTGGGAAATTGTCATTTTTACTGATTTTTATGAATTATTTAATAAGGCTTTAAAGGCTAGAGAGGATATATTAATTTTCTTAGTAAATTACTTTTCCCTTGTGGGATATTCCTGGAAGAGGGATTGAAGATTCATTGAAAACAAAAAAGACTTCTTGAGACTGGAAATGGAAAAATGACAATTTTGATTTTTGAAAAGGAAAAATGTTATATTTTGAAAATCAGAGCTTTTATCAATATCAAGCAAGAATTCAGAACTGATAGTTAACATAATGTTTTGCAAACAGCTAAATAACAAAGCAATGATCATTACTATAAGATGACTAAGGAAAAAACTTGTTAGACTAATTCATGTTCTTTTTAAACAGGATTACCAGACTGGGAAACCAGAAAAATTGCAGTAGATAAGAAATATCCAGATTTCAGTGAAGGTACGTAAAAGTCTCTTGTGACATCTTTATGAATAAGATGAAGAAATACAAATTAAATGATTACATAATTAGGTAAATTTACATTTGGTTGCACAGCTATACCCAGAGGTTTCCAATTAATGGATCGCCTTGACCTTGAGGAATATTTCCTTTTGTTCTATTGCTTTAGGACAGTACTTTAAATGAGAATCTTTAATGCATATTGATCAAATTTCTGAATAATATTAAGCTGGGATAGAAGAGAAAATTAAACTAGGATCTACAAAAAATAGTCAAGATATAGATATATATAGATATATAGAGAGAGGTATATAGATCTTGAAAAAAATCCTACCTGTCTTAATTTACATGAACAGAAACATATCTACAATGAAAGCAGTACTATTTCTAATCAGATATCTTAAAGAACTGTATTCAGCTCTGGGCAGTAAAATTTAAGAATATATGAAAAACAAAAGCCATATAATGACAAATATAGCAATGATAATAAACTAGATAAGAAAAGAAGATCAAGTTGCTATAGGGCAATGAAATCATATCATTTAACGAAAGTCTCTAGGCAGAAGGATGAGGATTCCGGAAAGACATCTAGTTGGTTCACACATTTTAAAGTTTTCTTTTTTATGTAAAGTGATAAAGACTATTTAAAACACCATAAAGAAAAGAACCAGTTAAGTGGGTTTAAATGAGAAAGATTTCTATCACATACAAAGACCAATTTCATGTTCATAATTCCTTGAAGATGGAAAGAGTGACTTTGGGATGTGTTCAAAGCAGAGACTGTAAGATCAAGAGAGCAGAAAGTATTTTCTGGAAATGCAGTTGAGTTCAGATGATGGACTATGGCTCCGTTGCAAATTCAGTGCTATAACGAACCACATATCAAGTCAATCAAATGGGCCTTTTTAAACATACAATTTTACATGTAACAATTAAAATTTGAACATTATGAGAAAACAGTTTCGCAGTGAAATTTGGTTTGCTTTAAAATGAATTTAAGAAAACTTAAATACCTGTTTTCACTGTGTATATAGAGTTAAAATCATTGAGTGGAGGAATCTAATGTTATGAATGAATTTACATAAAATCTTTTGTTTGGGGTAAAGAAGAGAAGGGGTATGTGCAGTGAGGCCAAAGTAATGAGAAAGACTATAACTTTTGCCCTCCCCACAAAATCCAATTCAGCCACAGAGGTTGTTTATACTCTACTATGGGGAGGTAGGCAGAAGTTAAAGGAAATATTTTCATGAAGAGTAACTTTTAAATTGAGGTAATATTTGTTTCTACATACAGTAAAATATACCCTTTCTATTATATAGTTCTTTGAGTTATGACAAATACGTGTAACCACTTATCCACAACCATAATCAAGGAATAGTTTGATAACTCCAAAAATTCCTTTTATTTTTTCCTTTTGTAGACAACCCTTTTCCTTACCCCATCTACTGGCAAATATTGATCTCTCTACCTATAGTTTTGCCTTCTCTAGAATGCCATACAAATAGAATCATACAGGATGTAGTCACTTCTGTCTGGTTTTGTCATGAAGATAATTTTAATGATGGAAAGAAACAAAGTGCCTTTTAAAGTCTGGATTGTTTGAGGTTGCATTGAGATACCCTAATTATGGCAAATATAGCAGAATGATGAATGGTAAATTGATGTAATCAATCAACAGTGGAGACATGAGTGGAAAACAATACTGGGGTGTGTAAAATCAGTACTGAACAAATGCAAAACATCCCCTAAGGATTCTCAACAACAGAAGATTATTTCAGGGAGTAAGATCCTATAGTTGTGCAGGTAACAAATAAAGTAAAATTCCCATACTAACACTAATGTGACCTCATTTATATCCCTTGGTTGATGAACCTTGTAAACTTTAGACTGTGATAGTATGCCAAAATTGGTTAAAATAAATAAATTTTTAAAGCTTACAGACTAAATACTTTGTCAACTGGAATGTTGAAAATAATGCTGACAATCAGTGAAGATATAATTATACTACATTTGCCCCAAAACTCAAGATGAGGGAGTTCAAAGAAAGAAAGCAGGGACTATATGTAGCCATGGACCAAATATAAATAGATTAGTAGAAGGAAATTGTTGAGTAAATAATTCTATTCTAAGAAGTTGCCATCAGACTTCTATTTTAATCATGGTCATTGGTCAGGTTCATTCTAGTAGATTTCAAGACACTGGATAGATTCAAGCATAATCTGAGATGACATAGTTATTCAGAGTGATATAAATAGAAATGGTTTACTAAGAAAAAAAGCTCAGTCAAACTTTTAAAATGCTAAACCAGAATTTATTTTTAATATACTCAAGAGCAAAAATTTTTTTTTCTTAAAGAGACACCATTCAGAATTGAGGGTTCTTTGTTTTATTGATAGTGACAAGGTTGGTTAATAGCTTATTTTTGCTCAGTTTGGATTTAATGGAGAAGGGGGTGTGACTTGTGCCTTAGGATTTCTGGGAAGTAAAGTGGATTCTTTTATGCCTTCATGCTCTTTTCTCTCAGTCATTGTTGTGACGCATAAACTCACTTGCTAAAGAACATATACCAACATGTTGTCAGTGGTGCTACAACCCTCTCCAGGGCTCTAAGGAAACTTCCAAAAAGTTGGTACCAGTTCACCTAAGAGGAAACATTGCTCAGATAAATTGCATCTTACTCAATTTTGTGTTTAGATGTGATTCCCCTTCCTCTGATTCTTCACAAGATTTGGAATAGGTGGCATGTGATATACCAAGTAATTCACAGCCCACCTCTGCAAAGCCATGTGTTAACTGTCCTAAGATATGCTGTCATTCAACCAAAAACTTTTTAACAACCTGGGTAGCCTCCAGGGGTTAGGTGAGAGTTTTATTTCCTATCTCAACAAGAAAGAGGTGTACTACCATGAAAACAAATACTTGACATGTTCTTGCTGAAAAGAAACATTACAAAAGGTACCAAAAAACTGTTCTACTTTTCTGTAGCTTTGAAAATTTTCCTCTCATCACTAGGTACTTTTACAGGTTTCTTAAATGAAAGATTAAAGATAATCACACTCCAAGAGCAGGCACAGTGGCTTCATTGTCAAGACAGGGAAAAAGGTGTGCCACTCACTACCAGAGGGACTTAGGCCTCAATACCTGATATCAGAGAATCGAATTTTTATATAATGGTAGAGAATACAGTACAATATTCTTAACCAATGTAAGACCCATTCACACTAAATACTCAACTTGAAAAAGGCATTAAAAACTTGTAGAACACATCATACTTAATAGTGTATGTCAAAATCCTGTCCCCTGAAACTGGGAAAAGGGCAAGATGTCAGCTCTCAAAATTCTTATCCAGTTATAATATTTAAGATGTAGCCACTCAAATAAAGCAAAAAAAAAAAAACAGATTGGACAAAAAGAAATAAAACTATCATCACAGAAGAAATGATTATCAAAAACCAAAGGAATCTACAAAAATATGCCTACACTTAGAACTAGTAAGATCGCGGGATACAAAATGAGCATGCCATAAAATCAGTAACACTCTTATATACTAACAATTAGCACAGAAAATAGCAGCAATTAAAAGGACAATACCATTTACAATTACTCCAAACATAACGGGAGATAGGTATACATTTAACAAAGCACGTACTGGATGTGCACATTAAAATTAGAAAATGCAGATGAAAGAAATCAAAGAAAATCTACAGTAAATAAGAGAAATAACAAGTTCATGGGTCATAATTTCAACATAAAAATTCTCCCCAAATGGATCCATAGATGTAATGCAATCCCTACCCAAATCCCAATAAAGATTTCTGAAGACACAGGCATTTCTAAAATTTATGTGGAAGGTTATAGTCTCCAGAATAGCTCTAATTGTCTTGAAATAAGAATAAAATGGGAGGAATTACTTTACTTGATAATTAAAATCTACTGTATAGCTACAGTAATCAAGATATTGTGCTTCTGGCAAAGAAATAAACACATGGATTTACATAATGAAATAGAAAACCCAGAAACAACCCAATGCAAATATGCTCAACTCATTTTGTAGGAAGGTCTAAAAAAAGCAATTCAATAAAAGAAAGATCACCTTTTCAACAAATGATACGGTAGAAAGTGGGCAGCCACAGGCCAAAAGAAGAAAAAAGATCTCAATTTAAATCTCAAAACTTATTGTAAAAATAACTCAAAATGAACTTAGATGTAAAAAGTAAAAGTAGGAAATGTCAATAGAAAAAAATTCAGTTTGTTTTAGCGAAGTATTTTTAGACTTGACACAAAAAAGTATTGTTAAAAGGAAAAATTGACAAATTGGACCTAGACGAAATTAAAATTTTTTGCTCTGCAAAAGCTCATAATTTGAGTTCTTCAGTCTTCACCTATGAAAAAGAGGAGTGATGCTTCCCAAATTCCAGTACAGGAAGAGCTTTGGCTAATTTTACATTAACTTACCTAAAAAAAAATAAGTATATGCAAAAGTGAGGAATGTCCTTTTTCAGAATCAAGCACTATATTTTCATAGTATATGATTTATCACCTGTACGCACTGCTGTGAGCCTGTCCTTTCTGCATAGTAACTGTAAAGGATAGTTTACTGCTCCCTAATAACCTCTTTACTAGTTGTTGACCCTACTTTCCAGCACAAATTGTGATTAGATTAAGTATGATTAAGTTGGATCCCATCTCCCATAATCTTCGCCCTCACAAGACAAACTATCACAGATATATATTCATGCCCACCAAGTAAACAGGGCTTGAATACCTTGAATTATTTTTAAAAAGCTATTATCTCATTTTCCCTCTAGATTCTCACATGCCCCTCTATCTCTCTCTCCCTCAAGCATCCTGAATTCTTTCCTTTACAAAGCAGACAATGGTGTGGGAGTTGCCTGAGGGCGGTGAGGTAGCTGGGTGGAGCAAGGCCAAGGAGGAAAAAGCAGGGACAATTGTAATAGTATAAATGCTAAAGTACAATAAAAATTAAAATAATAATAATACATTAAAAAATAAGTGTTTCTCTCTTCCTAGTAGTGTCATGCCTCTCCATAATAATACCTCCCTTCTCCTTCAACACATTGAGATGTTTATCCATTAGAGCTGGTCTCTGCTAGGTATCACTCCTTCAAATGTAAATAGGTGACATGCCTAAACTTTATTTTACTCCCAAAGAAGGGCTTGTTAATTTAAAAAAAGAAGAGGAAATGAATTCAAGGGTGTAAACTACACATTCGAACAATTTTGTAGAATAACTGATACTTTCAGATTGGAAGCGTCACTCAATTTACACTGACATCATTTTATAATCTCTCTTTCAAGTTGTCATGTAAACTAGACTTGAATAACCTTGAATAAAGAGGAACTCTTGTGTCCCAGGACAGAGTACTACATTTAGACAAGACATGATATTAACAATTAAGATACAGAGTGAATAAAACCTTAGTCCCTGTAATTTGCACTCATCCAATACTAGTTCTGCCTCATAGGGTCCATTCCTAAAAAGCTTAATTTTTCTTCCACATGGCACAATACAGTATTCAAAAAAGCTATTATTTCTCATCTTGCTTTTCTAGTCCTGAGGTTAAAAGTGTGCTTCATATTGTATGATTCCAATGCTTTGACAATTATGGAGACACTCCTTTGAGCAGATTTTAATTAGTTTATAATCTGTTTAAATTATAATATCCACGCAATGCAATATACAGTTTATCTGTCATCAAGTTCTACACTTGAAACCTATATGACCAATGTTACCTCAATAAATTTAATTTAAAATTAAAAAAAGAAATAAAATAACAAAAAATTATAATATCCAAGAAAGAATGCAATATTGAAGGTGGGAATGAAGGGTAGCCCAGCATTATCATTACCCTCGTTCTGAAGAAGGCTTCAAATGCAACCTAAAAGTAGTCATATTTTACTTACAATATTAGACTCAAATTTATATCAAATCTCTTCATAAACTTTTTGACACCCATTTTCCCTTTACCAGCAAATCCTATCAGCTTTTCCTCCAAATAAATTCAGAATAATTTTTAACTATGGTTTAATAGTAAGAAATGGAGCCTGTCATGTTGGTTCAAACCACCATCTAGACCATTGCAACAGTCTCCTCACTGGTCTCTGTTTCAAATCTTGTTCACTTCAGTCTAGTTTCCATACAATACTAAAATTTTAAAGTGAGCCTTAAAATCAGGGCATGTCCTTCCTCTATCCAAAACTTTTCGATAACTTTTCTTCCCACTCAGAATGTGAATTTGAGTTGTTCATTTCTAATAAAATATAAGCTCCATAAGGGTGGGAATTTTTGTCTCTGTTCACTGCTATATCATTATTCTTTAGAATAATAGTGCCAGAGGCATTTAATACTTTTTAATAAATAATAATTAATTGTGATTAAGGTAATATAATTGCTGCTATACCTAAGCCATAACTCTTTCAACTGCTGTATTAAAATTGTAGGACATTGTTCAGTTTCATCTTGTATATAGAATTATACCTTAAACCTGACAATCAGTTTAAAATGCATTTCTTCAAATTGGATAATAAACCAACTGGATAATATTCAAAACCCAACACATTTTCCTGTATTGTAATAAAAAGCAATTATGAAATACAATGAAGGAATGCCCCCCATTCATAATACTAATGAAAAATATAATTAACCTAGCAAGAAACTTTAAAAGAAATGTAAAAACTATCTCAAGAGACTACAAAATTGTACTCCAGTACAAAAATGATTTTCATGAATGAAAAAATAGGACATGTTCTATAGTAAATACTGTGAAGCTGTCAATTTCTTCACAATTAAAAACCAAATAAAACAAATTATTATATACTAATAAGATGCTCAAGAGGCATGTTTTTTAAAAAATTAAAATGTTTGTTGAATTAAGCCAATTAAGGGCAGTTGAGGCTTACAGTTAGCAATAGACATGTATTGTTTAAGCAAAAAAAAATTTTTTTTTAATTTTAAATCATTTTACAGTTAACCATCTTTTAGCCTATCATTATCTTCTAGTTTATAATTTTTCAACCAAATGAATATTTCCCAGTTGTACCTAATAAACATAATTCTTGACTATGCTCTCAAAATATTTTAATACTTTAATTAACTGATGTTTATCTATCTAACATGTTGCAGTCCAAATCATTGACAAAATGTTGATTATGACAATATGTCATAAGGCTCTGTATTATAAATGTTTCTTTAAATTGATATAAATTTATACTTATTTAGCTTACTTCTGAATATTTTTGAGAATAAAGTTTAAAACATGATTTTTCCCTATATTTCCTATACTGCTTTAAAGTACCCTCATTTAGTAAGAATACATATACACAATAATTTAAGTTTTACATCATACATTTGCTATTTTTCTGTATTGTCTAGAAACTTTTTATAAGAAATTGTCTCTTTCTGGGCTGGTGTGGTTGAGTGGATTGAGTGCTGGACCGTGAACCAAAGGGTCACCAGTTTGATTCCCAGTCAGGGCACATGCCTGTGTTGTAGGCCAGGTCCCCCAGTTGAAGGAACAGTAGAAGCAACCACACATTGATATTTCTCTCCCTCCCTTTCTTCCTCTCTTCCTCTCCCTCTAAAAATAAATAAATAAAATGTTTTTTAAAAAGAGTTGTCTCAAACTCCTGACTAATATTGAGATATTATTTACTTACCACATTTCTAATTGAATAATGTATAGATTGATTATGATATGGATGCAGTTAGTCAAAAATTGTTTCATTTTTGCTCATTCACCTGGATCCTCGTTCTCACTAATTCATTTTCATGTTATTCTAAAGCATCCTTTTAACAGTATCTCCTAAGCTCTCCTCACATATTGACAGTAAGCTCAACAATAACTTTGTTTTTGGTCGTTTGCTTTGGTTTGTTGCCCATCTTCTGGAGCCTCGCCCAGTCTCCATATCTCTTTAAAGCCCTGACAGCACTTCACTAATCTTATTTAAGTATACTTGCAGTGCACTGAGCTGTAATTGCCAACTTGATTTGATTAAGCTTTGTTTTAATTGTTTCATCTTGGCTTTCATATTTCTCTTTCATGACTTCCTGGATATACACTTTATTTCAAGTTTGTTATGGTTATACCAACTTGACAGGTATCATCAAAATTAGTATTTCTTTAGTACATTCATGTAAAATTTTTAAACAATAATTCTATTTAAAGATTTCTTCAGAGGAAGTAGTTAGTTTACCAGAAAAGGAATTACTTGAGCATCTGGGAATGCCAAATATATAAGACCCAGCTTATTAAAGGAATTTGCCAGGCCCTTATTTTTGCTACACAGAAAACTAAAATAAAATTTAAAACCTGGTTTTCCCCTTTATATATTCCTGTCATATCTCCTGTATCACTTTACAGTACCTGTCCTGTGGTGAGTATACACACACACAGTATGGAAATGGTGTATATTGCAGCTTTGATTCCTCAGCAATAGAATACAGCCCTAAATTTAATTAAGGCACTCCACGTTCTAATAACAAAAGGGAGAAGTACATCTAATTGGAAAAAAGATGACTAAAAATTTAATAAACAAATAAAAATGCGATTAATAGGTGATATCATATTGAATCAAATTAGCAATTCTTTTTCTTTTCTTTCTTTTCTGTTTTAGTTTTAATGAGAATTTTAAAACCAAACCTATGCATCATATAATAAGCAACGCCTCTGGGAGAGTTCGTGTGTGTGTGTGTGAAAACAATTTAACATTATATAGGACAAGATAAGAAAATGCTCTTAATTTGGCAAAGTAATCAGAAATATATATGTATGCATGTTGATATTCACCATTTTTATAATAGCTAAAATTGGAATTAACTGAATGCTTAAAAACACAGAATAAAGTAAGCTGTTTGCAGATGTATTTTGCAATATTATACAGGTATATAAATTGAGGCTGCTGAGTTCTTAATAGCAGTAAAAATGCACAATGACCTCAAATAAAAGCCAAAGATAAGAAAATACTAAATTATATATACAGTATGACATCAATTATAAAAAAGGGAGACACTGAAGAGGAGGAATATATGCAAAATTATACCAATAGTTACCACTAAATTATAAAATGAAGGGTAATTTTTATTCTCTTCAATCTTCTAATTTTTGCTACATTTCAAATGGTTCTTTTTCAATAGTTATGATGCATTTTATTTGAAAAACCTCAGGAAAAGAAAACATTAGAAAAATATATATAAAGACAATCACGACAATTCAATATCAAGTCATCATAACTAATATGATTTTATTTTATACCTTATTTAGAGGCAGAACTCTACCTCTACATATCTTGGTAATTGTTTATTCTCCAAAAATAATTGAAGCAACAAGATGTCATTCATTCACCCAGTTTGGATCTCATTTGAATCCTAACCCCACAAAAAAGCCATGATTTCGCTCCATCACTCCAATAATGAACTGAGAACATGAAAACATAAGATTGATGTGTTTGTTTAAAAAGAACTAATATGTCATGCTTGGCTACTGCTGTTCAACTTCATCCGTGATAAAGAGAAGAGGATGCTAGTAATGACATGTCGACTGCACATGTGTCAGTGATGGAAAGTGACATGAGAAGCACAGCATCTGCTCTTCTCTTCAGATTCAGTCTTCTGAACTGTGTTGCTCTGGACAAGGCATCTTTTAATCATTTATAGAGCAACCGAGCAACTTGATGCTTCAATAGTAGAACCCATCTCAAAATTTAATTAAGGCATTCCAGGTTCAAATAGCTGAATGGAGATGTAGAATTGCTGAGAAAGGAGGGAGGGATAGAGGAAATTAGGGACAGCGGGACACAGGGAGAGAATGAATTTAATGAAACTTTATAGGGTGAAAACTAACAAAACTAAAATTTAGGTAACAATCTTTATTTTCAGCTTGTATCCTTTACACTTGGATCATCTGCCCTTTCCAAATTCCCCAAATAGCCATAATAACAAAAGTTATAATTTGAGCAAGTGTGTGTGCTTTACATCTCTGTATATAATAAACTTAATATTTGGTACCAACATAAGCTTTGTAGGAATACTCTCTTTTCCTCTATGATGGTAACTTCAAATTAGCAGGTGCCTGTCTTCAAATCATTTCCAGTTCCCCATAGACACCTATGAAATTGGCTTTTCCAAATTGCATTAAATGTGAAACCCTAACCCATGCACTATAAAATGGGGGATATTATTTATTCTGGCTTTTGTTTTAATGCGACAGCATCTCTCCTTATTACAGAGCCTGCTGAAAAAAAATCATGTCTTTATTGATATTCAGTTATTGAGCCAAGTTCACATGTGCTACTTTTTAACCTTTTAATAAGGGGTCACCGGCATATCTAATACATGTAATATATTACTGCTTGAGTGGGCTTGCTTTCCTGAGATGCTGATCCTTTCCTCAGTATTTTTCTCACCCCTTTCTATTCTGTTAAGTTTGGATGAACAGTTCAGAAATTAAAGTCACCCTGAATTTGGTGATTAGAAAGGATTTTGGCATGCACAGGGGAGTTTCCTGAAATAGGTACCTGTTCAACAATGGTGCATTAAACACGTATTAAATGAAGAGTAAGGTAGTCTTTCCAATTTTCTTTCTAAATATCAGAATTTAGGTGCAGATGCTCACCCAGCACCAGGGCTCACATAGCTTCTCTCTAGGTGAAGAAGGGTGGCTCTCTGTTAGCTCCATCAGCTGACTTCTGACCATGCTTCATTCCTTTTGTGTTACTTCCCAAACTAGCTGCTCAGCCATGCCACTGTTTTGCTATTTAGTTACCTTTTCTTACTGTTGCAACTGCATCTTGCTCACCAATCCAAATGATTTTTTTTTAATTTTTACTTATACATGCCAGTAAATGTTTGTAGAAATGCTCAAATGATTTAATTGAACTGAGGCGCATCGAAGCTCTGTGCCCCTCCTAGCTGCAGGAATGCCTATTACTAAAATCTAAATTGTGGAGTGATAGTTTTCTAACGACCCATTTTTATGGGCTTTGTTACTTGCTTTTAAGTAGAGGAGGAAAAAAAGCTGTACCCAAATTTTCTGAGTCATGAACCTGTCTTTTCTTTCGTTAATTGCACAACACAGTGGAATTAGTGTATATCTGAAAGGACTATGAGCAGAGCTGTAACCTCAGCGTGTTTCCACTGGCCCCTCCCGGCAGGTATCCAATGCTTATTGCAAACTAAGGAAGACTTAAGATCAGTCACTGGCAATTCGTTATTAACACTCATGTATTCTCCTATTGCAGCTGTGGAGAGTAAGACAATATGTTTAGTATGAAAAAACTATAAATGTTCTAGAAGTATAAAATTAGAGAACACAATAAAAACATAATGAAAACAAGCATAACTATAGGCTTGAGAACACTTACAAAGAAAATTCTTCATGCAATTAAAACAAGTTGACATGTAGCATACTCTCCATCGTTAACTTCATAATATTAAGTGCACAAGAATCCATCTATGCAGTTCTCTTACATTTGGAAGTCAAGACAATTTCAACACAGTGGTTCAAGGTTGAAAAAAGTCTTAAAATCCTAAATTCATTGTTTAGATGGAAAATAAAAATTTTCATTGCTACTTATAAATACAAAAATTGAAGAACTTAGAAAGACACACATATAGCCACACAGTCTTATATTGTATATTACTCTACATTTATAAGATTTATATTCTTCCATTGGCGGTCACATAATTTACTCAGACATACTTTTATTTGTATGATTATAAAACTGGTTTATTGAATACTTACTTGGTAATAGAGAGGATGCTCATTACACAATAGTCATCATCTCATGTGCTCTTCGCAGCAACTCTGTGAAGTACATGCCCACTTCTTGTAGATGGCTGATAAACATTAAGTGATTTTTCCAGGGTCACACTGTTAGTTTAATTGGAATATGAAATCATCAGTCTGCTTCAAGACTGATATTTTATATGATTTCCTCATTATTTCATGACTATGTAATCAACTACATGTTTTATTATTTTACTTGGAATATGGCAAAAAAAATGCTAGAAGTTTCTCTGTGTGGTAATCACAGAACTAATGATCTTGTTCCCCCAGGCTCTTATAACAAATGACGTTGATGAACTCTTTGCTTCTTTACATTGAGAAAATATTACTGGGATCCCATTTGGTAGGGATAGATACCTATAAAAAAAAAGCACCATAAAATTCTGTTTCATGTCCACTTCAAAAACTCCAAGATATCAGACTGTCTCTTGGATAAAACAGTAACAGAATTCCAGTATTAGTAAATAAACTGCCATATACGTTTTAATGCAACAGAAAAGACAAAAGCTCAAGGGGTGAAAATCAAGACAAAGGAATTATAATGGTGCACACCCAGTGGAAGATTAGGTGAATATCTTGATTACCAGGATAAAGCTGGCATGGCTAGGTGATCAATGCTATTGCCACCTTTTTCTCCCACGCTTAAAGAGCAGTAAGGTTAGTAGTGTCTCAGGAAAGAAAAGCTATATACATAATTTACATTTGCTTCCTTTTCTTATCACTTTTCAGATACTCTTAAATATGATAGAAATTATATCAGATTCATATCCTACTCTTGGAACATAGAAGATACACTGTGGGTGGAGAGCAAGAGTGAGAGACTGAAAGAGGAAGATATTCATTGATTTTAGATATAGGAATTGTATATACATTGAATATATACATATATATACAGATATACATTTGTGAATTAGCTATGCAACTGTCATTGCAATGATACCTAAATCAAAACAATCCTATCTACTCTGTTCCCTAAGAGATGATTCTAACTTCTAGCAATTACTGTATTTGTATCCTAACCAAGAAAAAAGTGTGCAAATTGGGAATGTAAAGAAAATAGTTTGACTATAGCCATCCTTGTGAGTCATGCCAAAGCCAAATATGAACCTTATGATATGTTATATTTTTTCTCTTCCTTATCACATTCAAGAAGAGAATATTTAATTTTAAAATAAGATAGAAATCACTTTAAAATCATATGGTCCTTTCAGGAACATCATCTATATTTCTACGATGATTGGGTTAGTAAATCCAAAGGGCATACTGGAGCTAATTCATATCTTTCAGATGAACCATCAGATTTCTAATGGTAGCATTTAAAATGGGCCTCCTATCTATTTTATCTGAAAAGGGAAGAGTTGACAAAATACTTCGTTGGATAACTTAATGCATGTGCTAATGTCCTATGACACCATAAGAAAGAACTACAACAGAAATTTATTCTTTCACAGTTCTGGAGTCAGGAAGTCAGAAATCTGCAGGCTATAAGGAAGAATCCCTCCTGGCCTCTTCCAGGTTCTAGCAATTGCCAGACGTCCTTGGCATCCTTGGCGCTTGACCCCATCAGTTTGCTTGTATCTCTGTTTCCATATCACCTTCTTCTCTTCTTTCTGGCAAATCACCTTTGTGTGCCTCTCACAAAGATGCTCATTGAATTTAAGGACTACCCACAATGATCTCTTTAGCTCAAGATCCTTAACTTAATTGCATCTGTGAAGACTCTTTTCCGAACAAGGCAAAATTCACAAGTTCTAGTAACTTGATGTGGATATGTGGATATGTCTTTTAGAGTACCACTCTTCAACCCACTATACTGATTAGAATATTTAGGGAGAAGGCAGTGATAATATATGACATGCATGTGTCTATAGGTTCTGAGGAAGACTTTTTTTTTTTTTGGTAATATTCAATCCTATGGAGTTTTTATTTATTTTCCATGTATGAAGACTTGATATGCTATATGAGGATGGACCCCCCAAAAAGCTGGAATTATCTTCTGGAGGGCAGGCCCCTTGTAGTACAGGTTTCTCCTGCTAGGTGAGTGTTCTAAGAACACATCTGTATCAGCATACCAACTGGCGTCATTGTGAGAGGATATGTTTGGCTTCAGGAAATTTTTTGAAGACCTTTCAACACATCTGCCCATTTCACGATGGGTGATTTACGAGTGCATCTGCCCACACTCTTCTGAGTGTTCAGCAGTTTTTGATGAAAAATAGTATAACCCCCAGGCCCCACTCTCCTTATTCACCCAATCATGCCCAGAGTGACTATTTTTGTTTTCCAGGATGAAAGAAGTCCTCAAAGGGAAATATTTTGCTGATGCAGAAGAGGTGGGAAAAGGAGAAAAATGGCACAAGTAGTAAAAGGCATCAAAATCAATAAGTTCAAAAACTGTTTTGAGCAATGGAAAAAAATCTCAATAGGTGTGTTGTATCAAATGGAGAGTACTTTGAAGGTGACTGAAATTTAAACATGTAGGAATAAATATACAATTTTTATAAAGTCCATTTTTAGGGGGTCCTCCCTCATACAGTAGTCATATTAAAAGGTTCATTGGTATTCTTCCTCCTTAATTATTTAGGGTGTCTTTCCATGAAATATATATGTGAGAGCAATGTTCCTTCATCTCATGGAAGCAAGTTCAAAGCCCTCTATTCATTCTCTCCCCTTTAAAATCAAGACTATTAGATAATATAACAAAGCTTGGAGGAAATAGGAAAAGGGATACTTTAGCTTCTCTTTTTTCTGTTTCACCTAAAAACTGCCTTACCCTTGTTCTAATTAAACAGTTCTCTCATAATTCTCTCACGTTCTTTCTTCACATGAAGTCTTTAATTAACCTGTCTTTGTTAGTGATGCTAGGGTTAACGAATGCCCGTTTCAATTGGTAATATTTTCAAATATAATACAGACCGTTAATAAACATTGAAACATATTTGAGTGGAGAAAATTTTGACAATAAAGTTTGCTACATATTCCAATGGATTTGTCACATTATCCCTTGGTCTTGAGATGGTGTTAAAATGTCTTGTATGTTAACATATACAGTTAAACTATTAAAGTTATTATATTCTCATAGTTAAAGTTTTAGGAGGTTTGCTGCAGTCATCTGTAGTTTTAAGAAGAGTTGCCTACAAGATGGGAAACAGTTTAATTTCTGTCTGAGTTTTACTAAGAATGAAATTTTGGATAAAATCTTTCAACAAGCTAATAAGTCTATATATTTGAAGAAGTAAGAGGTAGACATATTTATTATAAAATAAACCAGACTGTCAACATCATACTTGTGGGATTAATCAGTGTAATTAAATTAAGGAGAACTGGAAACTACCAATTATCATATTGTTCCAATAGAGAAAACTATCATTTGGATTTAAATTTTTAAACAATAAAATATGAACCAAGAGTTATACAAAATTCAATACCTCTTTTCCAAATTTAGATTCAGAGGACCTTCATGCACTTTGAAAATCACACCATTCACCATTTCCTGTCCAATTTACTTTCAACCTCCTATATTTTCTGAGAATAAGAGGAACAGCACAAATCTATCTTGGTGTATTTCTATTATTTCTGAGGAGGTCTTTCAATGTAAAGGATAAACAAAATATGTTAAATTAGCATCATGTACTGATTGTCATTAATTCAGGATAGTTGAATCTAGCATATAAGGTCTGTCCAGAAAAACTACAGCCATTTTTAATACAATGAGAACAATTTGTGAGACATTGATTTAAACTGGTAACAAAAGAGGGTGGAATGGAATGTGCATATGTGAACAATGACAACTTCACTGTGCCAGTCAGTGGGGGCGGTAGGTGCCATTGAATGAGCATGTGTACTGTGTGGCCCTTACATTCAAAATGACTGAGTAGAGCAACTTGTGTTAAGCTTAAACATTCCTCTGTAGAAATTATTCAGATGATTCAGACGTCTTTTGGGGATGATGCCATGAGTGCAGCACAAATAAAAGTATGGCACAAACACTTCTAACATGTTTGAGGAACTATTGAAAGTTATCTATGTTCTGGAAGACCTGCAACAAGCAGAACACCTAGGAATGTTGAACGCGTACAGGCTGCAATCAATAAAGATCTGCAACTGATGACAGTGCAAGAACTAGAAACTGATCTGGTGATTCCAGAAACTACTGTGTCCAAGATTTGATGAAGAATCTCGGTATGAAATGTGTCAAGGCAAAATTCGTCCTGAGGCTTCTGCTACCCGAGAAAGAACATTGTGCTTCAGTTGCTAATGACTTGATTCAAACCACTACCAATAAACCAGATTTCCTCAAGAAGGTCATAACTGGAGATGAATGGTGCATCTATGGCTATGATCCAGAACTGAAGGCCTAGTCGTCCCAATGGAAGTTGCTTGGTTCTCCATGCACAAAGAAGGCATGGCAAAGTTGCAGCAAGACCATGTTAACTGTGTTTTTTGATTGGGAAGACATTGTCCATGATACCCCTCCAGGCCAAACAATGAATAAAGAGTACTACGTCAATGTTCTTCATCATTTGAGAGATGCAATATGATGAAAATAGCCACAGCCATGGGCACTGGTGTTTGGCAGCTTCATCACAACAATGTGCCTGCTCAAATATCATGTCTCATGCAGAGTGTTTCGATGAAACATCAGATCACCCAGCTGACTCAACCCCTGGAGCCCAGATTTGGCACCCGGTGACTTCTGGCTTTTCCCAAAATTAAAATCAGTTTTGAAAGGGAAGAGATTTTAGACTGTCGGTAAGATTCAGGTGAATATGACAGGGCAGCTGATGGTAATTGGGAGAATTGTGTGAGGTCCCAAGGTGCCAAGTTTGAAGGAGACTGAGACATCATTGTCTTATGTGCAATGTTTCTTGTGTCTTGTATCCTCCTCAATCAGTGTTTCCATTTACATATTACATGACTGGATACTTTCCGGACAGACCTAATGAATACTTCACTAAGCAAAATGACCAGATACTTCAAAAGGCAATGAATTTCTTCACATTTTTTATTTTTATTTTTTACACTATGACAGATGTGTCATTTCCCCCATTTTTGCCCATCTCCCACCACCCTTTCCCCCACTTCCTTCTGGCCATCCCCACACTGACGTCTGTGTCTATGTATCATGCATATATGTTCTTTACCTAATCCCATCACCTTCTTTCATCCAGCCCCCTCCTCTTTCCTTCCTTCTGACAGCTATCTGTCTGTTCCTTGTAACCATAATTCTGTTTGTTCATCAGTTAATTTTGTTCATTATATTCTACATGTAAATGAAATCATATGGTTTGTTTTTCACTGATTGGCCTATTTCCCTGAGCATAATAAACTCCAGGTCAACAAATGCTATCACAAAAGTAAGAGTTCCTTCTTTTTTATTGCTGCATAGTATTCCACTATGTAAGTGGACCACAACTTTTTGTCCACTCTTCTATGGATGGGCACTTAGTCTGTTTCCAGATCTTAACTATTGTAAATACTGCTATTAACATAGGTGTACATATATTCTTTTAAATTTGTGTTTCGTGATTCTTAGGATATATTCCCAGAAGTAAGATATAGCTAGGTCAAAAGGTAATTTGATTTTTTAATTTTTTTTTTAGGAAACTCCATACTGTACATCTTTATATTAAAACATTTGTAGATGCAGTTAAAGTTACAGTTTGAATTAGATATCATTTTCTCACTACTTGCAAAAATGCCTGTCTCAATAGTAAAATCATCTTTGATGATGTCTGAAATGTTGAATTAGGAACTCTACAATATGATTACAAATGCATATATCTAACTCCCGTCCTAAAGTCAACAGGTACAACTTTGCCTATTTATGAGGAATTATGAGTTTTGATAAATTGCTATAGTAGGATATATTACATAATAAGAACAGTGCTTAATTGTTAGGCATTATGACAAATTCCTGGTACAATAATAACAGCAAGGTATATCATAAGAGGTTAAAGACAAAGAATATATCCTAAAATATCTTCCTAAATTGAATCAGTGGGCTCTCCACACAAAAGTGAGGCTCTAAAGAGTACACAACAAGTTATCTTATAATGCACTGTTTTACATCTCTCTATTCAATCAAAAGATGAGTAGTTATTAACCTGAATGTTTCATTTGAAAATCATTTAAATAATCATTATATGTCTATGAGCTCTGAGTTTTGGTTTTGTAAAAAACAGTGGTATCTTAGAATTTTGTGTTCTTTCTTCCTCCCACCTCTGTCTCTGTCCTTGTTATCCCTCTGTATATACCACACAAATGAAACCAAGTAATGACAATATTTTAAACTACACAGTTATAGACTGAGTTGTTTATATATCTGAAACTGCAATTTAAATATATGGAGCATATACCCATTTACAAATTTTCATTACATTTTTTATGGTAAATAGATTAGTGAATAGGAGTAGAGACTTGGGGTCTAGTCCCAGTTAAGACCACTAACTATGCCTGTGATCTTAAGTAGTTCCCATTCTAAGTGTCATCAATCACATAAAGGTGTTGCTGAGCTCTCAGGTGTTCCTTTTAAATATGGAGAACTGTGTCAAAATACTAATAAAAATATTAAAAACATTATTGAATTACAAAATATTTATCAAGTATGATTATAGAAAATGTACCTATTTCAAATTCAGTGCTGTTTGGTTTCCCTGTCAAAATTGAAAACCTCCATATATATTATGTTTAATCATAAATAAAATTTGGTCAAAACTCAATTCATTTAAAAGTGATAAGTGGAAAAATAGGCCAATCTGAAATTGCAAAAAATCATAGAAACACAACTTTTATTGTTATATTTGGAATGAGAGATAAAGCACAGGATAATTTTACTTTTCTGGCAAATGTGTTGAAATGTTAACCTCATGTAGACACAGCTTCTATTTCCATAGAAATAATCTTAAGAATTGGGATATTACTTGCCTAGAGATCTATCTATCTATATGTTGGTGGGATCATTTTTTTAACTGCATGGGAATTTACACTTTAGATCCTTATCTAACATATAAAGAATATTCATCAATTTCCATAACAATTAATTTATGAAGGTATCAAGTCACATGAAAGCTATGGATAATCAATACAGTTGTATTTCAAGCAGGTCACAGATGTATTTCTTCAATATTTTGTTGTAAACACTTGTATTTCATATATCCAATAGTTTGAAATGGTAAAGCTGCTGAAATGAGGGGGAAAAGTGTCATATAGTATTAGCATTTTCTTTTTAACCAAGACTAAATTATCACAGTAGCATAGTCCCATTTCTCTTATGCTTGATTTCATGCCCACTCAGTTTAGTTTCTCCAGAAATGTCCCCCAGATTAATGAATAAAAAGTCCTTTATAGGTTCAAAAATACCTGGTAAATGTATAGACATTATCCTTTATTGATTTAAATATACTATATTGTTAAAATGTTCCTATTACCCATGCCACCTACAAATTCAATGTAACTTTATCAAAATTATGATGACATTTTTCACAGAAATAGAAAAAATACTGAAATTTGTATAGAAACACAAAAGACTCCCAAAAGCCAAAGCAATCCTGAGAAAGAGAAGAACAAAGCTGAAGATATCACAGTTCCTCATTTCAACCTACACTACAAAGCTATAGTAGCTAAAATAATATGATATGTGCCTAAGAAGAGACACAACACATAGACCCATAGAATAGAATACGGAGACAAGAAATAATTCCCTACATATGTATAGTCAACTAATATTTGACAAGGAAGCCAAGAACAATCAATGGAGACTAGATAGTCTCTTCAATATATAGCAATGGGGAAAATGGACCACCAGAAAAATGGCGGTGGGCCTCTATCTTACACCACACATAATAATTAACTTGAAAATAATTAAAGATTTAAACATAAATCTTTAAACCAAATACTGTAAAACTCCTAGAGGAAAACAGGAGAGGAGCTCCTGGACATTGGTCTTGGTAATAATTTTTTGGAAATGACACCAAAAACACAAACAAAAGCAAAAATAAACAAGTGGGAATACAACAAACTAAAAAGCTTCAGCATGGGAAACAAAACAATTAAAAAATGAAAATGCAAACTAAGGAATGAAACAAAATTTTTGCAAATTATTACCTGACATGGGGTTAATATAAAAAATGTGTGAAGAATTCATACAACTTAGTAACAACAACAAAATTAAAAATGGACAGAGGGCGATACTGAGTAGATATTTTTTCAAGGAAGACATCCAAATGGACAACAGGTACCTGAAAAGATGCTCAACATCATGAATCATAAAAGAAATGCCAATCAAATCCACCATCACCTCACATGTGTTGGAATGACTATTATCAAGAAGACACTTATATGTGAAATCTAATAAAGTAAACTAACACAAACAAAACAGAAACAGACTCATAGATACTGAGAACAGACTGACAGCTGTCAGAAAGGAGGGGTGTTGGGGCCTGAGTGAAAAAGGTGAAGGGATTAAGGAAAAAAAAAAAAATAGCTGCAGTCAGCAGTATGGTGATTACCAGAGGTAAAACCTGGCTGGGGAAATAAAAGAAGGTAAAGGAGGCCAGTCAACGGTGATGGAAGGAGGCTCAACTTTGGGTGGTGAACACACAACACAATACACACATGATGTATTATAGAATTGTACACCGAAACCTATATAATTTTATTAACCAATGTCACCCCAACAAATTTAATAGAAGTAATATTTTTAAAAGAAAAGCACTAAAAGTTATTGACAAGGATGTGGAGAAAAGGGTACCCTTGTGCACTGTTAATAGTAATGTAAATTTGTGAAGATAGAGCTACCATATGATCCAGCATTTCCACTTCTTGGTATATATCCAAAGGAAATGGAAACATAAAATGGAAAGACATTACACCCCCATATTTATTGCAGCTTCATTCGCAATAGCAAAGATATCAAAACAATCTAACTGTCTATCTATGGGTAAATGGATAAAGAAGATGTGAGGTACACACACACACACACACACAAATGTTACTCAGATGTGAGGAAGAAGGAAATCCTGCCATTTGTAACAACATGGATTGAACTTGAGAGAATTGTGCTAAGTGAGATACATCAGAGAAAGAATAATACTGTATGATGTAACATGTACAATTTAAAAATCCAAACTTGTAGAAACAGAGTAAAATGGTGGTAACCAAGGACTGAGGAATGAGGATTGGGAAGATGTTGGCCAAAGGTACAACCTTACAACTGGAAGATGAATAAGTTCTGGAGACTTAACAGCATTATGATTATAGTCAGTAATACTGTATTATATACAAAGGAATAAAAACTAAAATAAGTAAATAAATAAATATGCAAGAATTTGAAATAATCCTTTACATCTGAAAATGGGCATCCCTCAGTCACTGAAGAAAGAAGTATTGTCTTTGTCTTGATTTCTACCTTTGGAGATATTCTTCACCCATTTTTGCACCTAAATTAAAGACTGTATAATTATCCATACACAGTATTTCTATACATAAATTCACTGTTTAGAACTGGGATTGGTGTGCCTTTTAACCCCATGGGGTTCCTGTTCTCTTCTTTAAAAGAAAGGACTAGATCATACATGGCTGAAGGGCCTGTACACAGCAAAGAAAGAGTTCTCCTTTGCCCAGACTGCCATTATATGTGGGCATGCAAGTGCACCACAGAGGGGCTGCATTTTAAGTATAATTTCCCCTTGAAATGAAGAATGAAAGTCATGTTTCTATTTCATGAAACATAGTTTCCAGAAAATTTAGAATGAAAGAGTAACGTCGCTAGGATTCACACTTATAATTGAAGTTAATAATGGAATCTTTAATAGAATTTCATGTGTTCACTTCTATATACAGCTCTTATAGAAATCAAAAGATCTCATTCACTTAAGAGGAGATATACACTTTAATAAAGGAGTTAATTGTTTCAGGTCAGCATTAATTTCTGGTTCTTATAAATTCCCTAGGGATCCCTCAGATATAAACTATTTGTTGAATACAAATTCTTTCTTTCAAATTCCTTTATGCTTCCAAATGAAGGTTATTACATTATTAATGCACATGAATAAAATAAAATATTCCCCCAAGACTGCCCATTTACAAGAGTGATTCCATATCATAAAAACAGAACTAGAACTCAACTTATAAGAAAATAAAACTTTAAGTGTTTACTATATATCAGTACTGCCCAATTTAAAATGTCAGATTTAACCCTTTCACATAAAACCCGAGCTATAGAATCTGTGTTCGTTCCCATTTTACATTGTTTTGCAGATGAGGAAACAGGCATAGATAGTCTAGGTAATTAGCTCAAGGTATCTCAGATTGTAAATGCTAAGGAGAAAAATAGTATGACAGTATTCTGGCAACAGAGCCTAGAATATTAATCTTTTTCTACTTTCCTGTTAAAAATAATAGCAAAAATAGTTTTACATCAGAGTATATTAATATTCTTAAAAATGATTTCATCAAAAACTTCATAGGTTGTTATTTTTATTTTTGTTGTACTCAATAGACATATAAATACAAAGAACCTGAGACATTTTAAATTAAGATGTTAGAGAGACCAGATATTGTTAAGAGCAGAAAATGTGGAAAGAAATTAATATTTTAAATCATTTCTATTTTATTCCTTAAAGAAAAGAATAGTAGATGTTTTTGTATATGCCTCAATAACATTGTATACTATTATAATTCTCAACATACAGAAAAAAAGAATTTGCACCAGCCCAAAAAACATAATGTCTTGGGGTTTTCCCTTGATCCTATAAACATATTACAATTTTCACATTGCAGTCAATAAACATTTAAAATTTTATAACTACTTTAGAGTCAAACAGCATAAAGCAAAAATGTTAAGTTACACATGCAAAATTGATACAGAAATTGAAAATAAAATGTTTCCAAATGCTGATTTATTTGTTTTACTTTGTTTTACTTGGGGTTTCTACCTGCCTCACAGATCATTTTTAGGTTTTAATGCATGTTGAGCATGAGCTAAATTAGATTAATAATTCTATTTTTTTTCCCAAAGGGCAATCCACCTTAATTGCTAAATGGTTTTCCTGTTTTCTTTTTCCTATCTTCAGTTTCAGTCATGAATTAGAAGCGTCACCCCTGTTCAAAATCTAGACTTCTCAAAATGAGCCAGTTCTTTGATAAATGACTTTTTATAGTAAAAATTTTTCTGATTTTCAATATAAAAAACAGTCATTTAAATTTTAAAGGAATGTCAGGCTATTAAATGAAAGGAAACAAGTGTGATGAGTAGCATATAATCACTTTATAGTCCTGTACAGACTTACTAGGAGAAACAAATTACTTTAACAACCCTCTCAGGAACATGAGGATATATTTATTTGAACAAGGGTATATTTAAAACTTTAAGTGGTTAATAACAAATAATTCTATAGTAATCCAGAAATAATCTTATGCAGTTACCTATTAAAGAAGAACATAACATAAACAAGGGATGAGTGAGATATTTGGTGTCTAGTTTGGTGATGAAAGGAGCAACACGGCCTCCTAGAAAACCTGTTAACAGTCCCTGTAGAGTCACATCACAAAACTCAGTAGAGTACGTATTAAAGAGAGAGCGTATTGGATATCTAAAGCTATGGGTAAGAAACTTGATACCTGCAGAGATTAAGCTTTCCTGCACTGATCTAACAAAAGACATTTACCAACTAAAGTGAATACACTTAGGGGGGGAAAAAGATACAAATTGAAATTTTTAATAACTTATTCAATGAAAACCTAGAAAAACTGAAGTTTACATCGAAAGTCCAGGTGGACAAGGACTCTAATGGTTCTTGAGTTAATAAAAATTACTACCGTCATAATGTCTGCTAATGAAAAAGCTCCAAAACAGAAAGTAAGCAAAGATTTCTTAGTGACTAAAGTTGATGTCCCTTCTCTTCTTGAGAGATAAAAGCAGAAAATGTCGGTACTGGGAAAGAGACAGACCGCGGAGTGGTACACGAGTCTAAGCACTGGTGACCACCAACTTATGATATTAGGCAAGTCTTAATTATTCTCGATATCATCTGGAAAAAGTAGAGGTTGAGAACTTCACTATATAATTCTTATATTCACTTTTAGCTTTAAAATTCAGTGATTTGATTTTCTTTCAATAAAGCATATGTTAGAGAAATGGACTCATTGAATATAAACACATCCTTTGAGGTGTATCAAATATAAACATATATAGGGATATATATATATATATATATAAAATACAGATAATTGTATATAAATATATATGATCCATTGCATTTTCTTTTTATTTAATTATTCAAGGCTAATTATTAATGCCTCCAATAATTATACAAATTAACTTTAAGTTGAAAATGCCAATTTTTCTAGCTGTTAATAAATTTTAGGTAGAGCTAGAAATATTTCAAGTCTTTACGTTGCATATTCCAAAATCCATGCTAATGAGATAACACTCACTAAATTTCAAATGAAGACAAAAATAACATGATAAATATTTTTATCTATCTCAAGGAGATATTGTGTAATGAATTAGATGTCTTGAATTCAGTCCATTTGGCTTACAGATGAATCAAGCTGAAGGTGCAGAATTACACAGATATCTGTCAAAGCCCACCTCATCATATTTGTGAACACACTATGATTTAGGTTTTTATTTCTCTGTGTCACTTAACAATACTAATCCCAGCAGAAAGAAGGGATAATATTTAAGAGGTAGTTTCCCACCATATTCTATAAGAAACAAAAAAAGACATACATCAGCCCTTGATAATGAGTTTGGGGCATAGCTATCTCATAAAAGCTTATGAATTTATCCTGAGAAGTAGCTTGAGAGGTCAGCTTGTCTCTTTCAGCTTAAAATGTGACGGGCAACTAAACTATCTAAATTGATGGCATCTTATCCTATTGTAAATGACCTTGAGACAAGATTATTTCATTTCTCTTCTTGATAATCTAATATAATAAAAATCTAGCCAAGGCTGAGCAATGCAAATTTACCCTCCTTCAACAAAGACAAAGGTTATTGCCACATGAAAATCAAAATGAAGCAAATTTTGTATAGTGCTTCATTTACTAAGATACCATTTTCACTAAAAATTAGGGCTGAATATAACAAATACTGTCAGTGATGAAAGCTTTCAGTTTAGTCCATATGTTTTTCATTATTGTCTTCCCTCTGAGTCTAGAGATCAGCACCCCAGTGCTTATCATTGCCACATTCCCTCCAGTGTCTGCTCTGCACAATGTATCCAAAGGTTGCAGTGCAGTGCCCTCAAACTGCATGTACTCAATGCACTAATATTGAAGACATGACAAACTAGTCAACACTAGTCTATTAAAATGAGCAAACTAATATATTATTCCCACCAAAAAGTTTATATTATAATAGACATGGTATAGGTGTCAATTTAAAGAAAAGTATCAGTAATATTTTAAACCAAATTTTGTTTTCCACTGTATAAAACTTCTTCATCACTTCCCTGCTTATGGTCCTCACCTAGGTTTGTAATATTGGAGGAACCTGAGAGTTTTCCAGATCTCTCACTTTCTACATCTAGTTAGCTGACAAATCCAGGTTCTTCTGATCCAGGGCTTATTTACTTAAAAATAGTTTGCACCATTTTGTAAGTATGTACATTCTCTGCAATGAAGGTTCAAGCACTCAACAAATTCTCAGGTTATTAACTAACTCACTAACTATATAAATGTATGAAATATTGCATCCTTTCTCACTGGTATCTATCTAATTTCTCCCAGCCATCAATCTCTCAATCCTCCAAATTATATTATACCCCATCAACACAGCAGCCCTTTAGACTTTCTTATCACTTGTCCATTGAAACAAAACGAGAATACCACAACATTAACAGCATTATTTTTTAAGTTGAGAATAGCAAAAAAAGGAGTACCAGGTATATATTTCATGGTTAAGAATAAATGCAAATATTATTCACGCTGCTTATGGAGTTGATAGATAAATAGATAGGTAATAGATGAAGAGGTGAGAGAGAGAGAGACCTTAACTCCACCCATCAGAGACCTTTGGGGTTTAATGCTCCAGGAACTCATGAAAACTAGTGGTGAAAAGAAGAAGAAACAAGGCAGAGTCAATGTTGATAAGAGTGGCAGAAGAGGCAGTAACTCTAGTATACACAATTTCTAGAGGTAACAATGCCTACAGTACAAGCAGAGACAATAGGTGTCCAAAGTTGGTGGTGTTCGGGATGCAAGCTGTAGTATCCTGGTATTTTCATACAACCAGATCCACAGTGAGGTCTGAAGCACTGCTTCTGGCTAGTAGATTGCATGTCCAACTTTTCAACTTTCCAGAGATCTCAGGAATTCTGTGTCATAACATTCTTTAAAAAATTAATTTTGTACTTATATTATCAGTAGGTGGTTTCTATTGTTTGCAGACAGTACTCTACATAATGTAGCTGCTTAAATAATGTGCAAATAAAGAAATTCTTCCTTTCATTATTTTTAAAACAAAGAAGAATTTTAAAATGCTTTGACAAAACATTTCACAATGCAAAATAAAGTGAAATACTTGTCAAAGTTCACTTCTTTTTCCAATTGGAGTTGAAGATTTAATTACTAAGAAAAAGAAAAATGGGTAACTTGAAATATTAATTTTTCTGCTTTATCTGTGGTTCAAATTTATTTTCTCACATGAAAAATTAATTTTAAATTAATAAAATTAATAAAATTTATTTTTAGAGTAGTTTTAGGTTCACAACAATATTGAGCAGAAAGTACAGAGATTTAGTATACAACCTCTTCCCTTACACATGCATAGCCTCCCCTTTTATCAATATACCCCAGCATAGGGGTGCATTTGTTACTATTGATGAAAAACTACATTAACATATCATCACCCAAAGTCCATAGTTAACTCTAGGATTCCCTCTTAGAGTCCTACATTCTATGGGTTTAGACAAATGTATAGCGAAATTAATACACAGTTTTAATTTCATGCTGAGTAGTTTCACTGCCCTAAAAATCCTTTGTGTTCTTCCTATTTATCTTTCTCTTCTCTGTAATCCCTGGTGAGAACTGATATATTTATTGTCTCTATAGTTTTCCCATTTCTGTAATATTATATAGTTGGAATCCTACAGTATGGAGACTTTCCAGATTGGCTTCTTTCACTTAGTAATATACATTTATTAAGATTTTTTTATGTCTTTTTGTGGCTTGATAGTGCATTTCTTTTTAGTACTGAATAGTATTTTATTTTTTGATGTACCACAGTTTGTTTATTTATTCATCTACTTAAGGACATCATAGTAGTTTTCATGTTTTGGCCATTATGAATAAGGCTGCTATGCTATCCATGTGGGCTTTTTCATGGACTTAAATTTTCAACACTTTTGGGTAAATACCAAGGAGCATGACTGTTGGATCCTATAGTAAGAGCAGTTTTATTAGAAACTACCAAATATATTCCAAAGTGGCTGTACTATTTAGCATTCCCACCAGCAGTGAATGAGAGCTCTTGTTGATCCACATCCTTGCAAGAATTTGTTGTGTTCTGAATTTCACCATTCTAATAGGTATATAGCTGTGTCTCGTTATGGTTTTAATTTGCGTCCCCCTAATGACATATGATGTGGAAAATCTTTTCATGTGCTTATTTGCCATCTGTATATCTTCTCAGATGAGGTGTCTGTTCAGGTCTTTTGGTCATTTTTTCATTGAGTTGTTCATTTTCTTATTGCTGAGTTTTAAGAGTTCTTTGTATATTTTGGATAATAGTCTTTTATCAGATAAGTGTTTTGCAAATATTTCCTCCCAGTTTATGACTTCCCTTCCCTTCTTCTTAACATTATCTTTCATAGAGTAGAAATTTTTAATTTTAATAAAGTCCAGCTTATCAATTATTTCTTTCATGGAAATAATTTGATGTTGCATCTAAAAAAGTCATTGTCATATCTAAGGTTATCTAGATTGTCTCCTACATTATCTTAGAGTCTTACAGTTTTATGTTTTACTTTTAGGCCAGTGATCTGTTTTGAGTTAATTTCTGTGAAGTGTGTAAGACCTGCATCTAGACTAATTTTTTCATGTAGATGTTCAATTGTTCAAGCACCATTTGTTAAAAAGATTATCTTTGATCCCTTGTATTGACTTTACTCCTTAGTCAAATATCAGTTGGCTGTATTTATGTGGGTCTAATTCTGGGCCCTCTCTTCTGTTCCATTGATTTTATTGTCTCTTTTTCCATCAATATCCCATTGTCTTGATTATTGTGACTTTATAGTAAGCCTTGCAGTTAGGTAGTGTTGGTACTCTTTGTTCTTTTTAATATTTTGTTGACTATTCTGGGTGTTCTGCCTCTCTATATGAACTTTAGAATCAGTTTGTCAATATCCACAAAATAATTTTCTGGGATTTTAATTAGGATTGCATTGAATCCATAGATAAGATTAGGAAGAACTAATATCTTGATAATATTGAGTTCTCCTATGCATGAATATGAAATATACCTTTATTTGTTTCTTCTTTGATAGCTTTTTTCAGAGATTTTAGTTATTTTCATATAGAGCTTTCACATTTTTTAGGTTTATAACTAAGTTTTGGGGGGTGCTAATGTAAGTGGTAATGTGATTTTAATTTCAAATTCCATTTACCCATTGCTGACATATTGGATATTTTATTTTTTTTAGAATAGCTAAAGTACTCCATGTTAATGTGCCATAGTATTTTTGGAATCATAACTTTTATAATGAATTTTCTATGCTTGTCATAATTTCTCATTCTTGCCAGTTCAAAGGTATAATTTAGTATAACCTCAGGGAAAGAATATAGACATTTTATTTATTCCTTCAATGAAGTATATGGAATTCCTCCTCTGTGTCCCTGCCCCCAAGATAACTTTGGCCCCAGTTAGGAAGACGGACATAAAAAGAGTTCACATGGGGCAATAAGCTGGCAATCATTGTCTAAAGAAAGATAGTGAAAGATGCTTGTATCAGTTGCATATCTGCCCATCATTTTTTTTTCCTTTTTATTGAATTTACTGGGTGACACTGGTTAACAAAATTATACTGGTTTCAGGTGCACACTTCTACAACATGTCATCTGTGCACTGTGCTGTGTGCTCACCTCCCCTAGACAAGTCTTCGTTCATCACAATTTTTCCCCATATCGTCCTCCACCTCCGCTTCTCCCAGCAATCACCACGCTGTTGTCCATGTCCATCAGTTTCTTCTCTTTTTTTCACAAGTTCTTATTCAAGTAAAAACCAACTGTCTTACTGTAACATACTCTATGTTATAGAAATTCACAAAGTATTTTTAATGGGCAGAAAAAGGGATTTCAGGAATAATAATCAAACTTCTGTAATGCCATTTTCTTGAAGGTGGCAAAGGATATATGAATATGGCTGTTAACTGGGTTTCTTTTTTGATCATGCTCCGAGGTATGTACTTTGAGATTTGATACATGGCTACTGATATTAAAATGTTAGAGTTTTTCATTAGATTTTATTTAACAAATGGCTTTAAGAGAAATAAAAATTTACTTCTCAATTAATAGAAGGAATACCTTTATAACTGTTTATCTCAAATCATTGGTAAAGGCATCTTTATCTGAATGCCCATGCTGATCACAACCCCATTTAAAATAAAAAGCAATAGAACACACAAGCAAAGTCACTAACAGTAAGCCTTTTTTCCCAGAAAAGGATCTTATACTTCTGCCGGTTTCATTCACTTAACAGTTTCACCATCTCCGAGTGATTGCCAGATGCCTGTGACAGTATTTCTATATGTACACATTAAGCAAGATTGTTGTTATGCTTTATTTTTTATTTATGTTAATGAAGCAGAATCTGTATAGTAGAAAGCAGGAAATTTTCCATTATGATGGATAAATAACATCTGTGGAAATTTTAAACATTCAAAATGTGTCTGTCTTAAGCAGCATGAACCACCAAATTTTAATGACAGACATACAAACACATTCATCCAGAACTACCTGACTGGATTAAAAATATGCAATGCTCTCTTTGCAGCCATAATTGGTATTGATGTGGGAGATGAAGTATCAGTGTAATATTCCATGATTAGTTGTGCAGATCTGTTCAGTCCCACTTACAAGCCCAGAGCTTTGAATAGATTCAGTGAGTTAAATCTCAAAAGCCATTCAGATGGAATTCAAGCATTATTCTTTAATCATTATTAAAACTGAAGTCTGTAGTAGGAGGGGAGGTAGAGAATGAAAGTGATGCTAAACTATTCACACTTTTATTAAAGTCTCTCAGCCTTAATTTAAGAATTTTCTCTCCTGACATGGCCCCAATCTTCCGCTCCACTCTGCCCCCCAAAACATAGAACTGTCTGTCTAAGAACTACGATTTTTCTCTTTGCTTATTATTGATTCAAACTGTAATTGATATGTTAGACCTTTGTTTCGGTCCAGTACTGTGGTACAAGTTGAAATATTTTCATTTTCACTTCAGAAATCCTCTACTATTATTTCTGTTTGTTGATAAGTTATGGGAGAGTAGGGGAGAACAGGAAGAAGAGAACTGTAAGCTATTCAGTGAAGTTATTGTTTCAAATTAAAATACCTAATAAGGCTGCTTGCTCCACAACAGAGTAACAACACTGGATTTTATATTTTAAGAGGTAGTTACATTCAATAATAATTTTAAAATAATATACAGTAATATATTTTGAGATAATGTTTAATATTTTAAAATAGGTGTATTAGACTTCAATAAAATTATTTCTTCTTAAACAAGAATTGCCCAGTTAGAAATAATTTCAAATATCTCATAGAATATTATTATATAAACTTTAAATAATAAAAAAGAAATTTATCAACAATAGAGAACATACGAATGACATCAGAGCTCTCACCATGTACCTGTCCTGGTGGAAACATGCTCTTTCACTAGTAACAGTGAAGTTTTCTGCAAAATAATCAAACAAATTTAATCATTTTCAAATCTCAATTTAAATATTTGCAGCCAAAAAGTAGACCTCTGAGTTCAATTGTTATTTTGGTTTTCTAAAATGGGGCCAGTTTGTCAAGTAATAATGATGATCAGTGTCAACATTTTGCTTTACACTTAATGTCTTGTTTCTCAGGAACAACAACTTAAATGGCACTTTCTTTTTGCTGGTCTCCCCTTTACCTGGCCTTATGTTAAGCACTATGGCTATGTATGCACAGGGAAATATTTAATTCTCCTGTCATTTTATTTCAATTAGAGTTTATTGAACTGTCCCACCCATGAGGCTGTGTGCTCTGCAAGGGCCACCACTATGTCTATCTTATTCAAAATTTTTGGAAGCACCAACCAGAGTGCTTTGCACATGCTAACCCCATAATAAATGTTTTTGTAACTATTTTTGCCAGATATAGAAAGCAACTCAGATAATAAATGAATAACTGTGTCAGATTTCAGAAAGCTCCCAACAGTCAGAGCAAGAACCAGAACCCAACTAGGACAGACTTACTGTAACTAGAACCTGCGACTCCTAGCAGATTGCTCAACCCACAATATGGCTTCACTCTCTGCCCTGTGTGCAGATACAAAGACTGAGCTTGGCAGTTGACTGCAATGCAAGACATTGTGGAATTGTTTTAGGCAATATGGACATTTTAATAATGTTAATTCTTCCTGTCCATGAACATGGTATTTATTTCCACTTCTTGTATATTCTTCAGTTCCTTTCTTTGGTGTCTTATAATTTTCTGAGTAGAGGTCTTTTACATCCTTGGTTAAATTTATTCCTGGGTATTTTATTCTTTTTGAAGCAATTGTGAATGAAATTGTTTTCTTAAGTTCTCTTTCTTATAGTTCATTATTAGTATATAAAAATACAACTGATTTCTGGGTATTAATTATGTATCCTGCTACTTTGCTAAATTAATATATCAGTTCTAGTATTCTAGTAGTTTTTGATAGAGTATCTTTAGGGGTCTCTATGTACAGTATCATGTCATCTGCACATAATGACAGTTGTACTTCTTCCTTTCCAATTAGGATGCCTTTATTTCTTCTTCTTGTCTGACTGCTGTGGCTAGGACTTCCCAATGCTATGCTGAATAAGATAGGTAAAAGTGGACATCCCTGTCTTATTCCTGATGTAAGGGGAACACAGGTAGGTTTTGCCCATTGAGTATGGTGATGGCAGTGGGCTTGTCATATATGACCTTTATTATGTTTAGTTATGTTCCCACTATTCCCAATTTGCTGAGAGTTTTTTATCATAAATGGGTGCTGAATTTTAACAAATCCTTCTGCATTGATTGATAGAATTAAGTGGTTTTTAACTTTCATTTTGTTTATGTGATGCATCGTGTTCATTGATTTGTGAATGTTGTACACATCTGGCATCCCCAGCATTATCCTAATTCCAAAACTAGATAAACATGCTATAGAAAAATTATAGGCCAATATTCCTGGTGAACAGAGATGCTAAAATCCTCAACAAAATATTAGCAAACCAAAGATAGCAATACATCAGAAAAGATCATACACCATGATCGAGTGGGATTTATTCCAGGGTTGTAAGGTTGGTACAACATTCATAAATCAATGAATGTAATACACCACATAAACAAACTGAAAGGTAAAAACCAAATGATCATATCAATAGATGTAGTAAAATCATTTGATAAAATCCAGTATCTATTTATGATATAAACCTCAGCAAAGTAGGACTAGAGGGAACAATGCAATTACAATCAAGATACCAATGACATATTTCACAGAGTTAGAACAAATATTTCAAAAATCTATATGGAACCACAAAAGATCCTGAATAGCAACAGCAATCTTGATACCAGAGGAATCACACTACCTAATATCAAACTATACTATAAGGCCACAGTAATCAAAACAGCCTGGTACAGGTATAAATACAGACATATAGATCTATGGAACAGAATAGAGAGCCCAGAAATAAACCTATGTCTTTATGGTCAATTAATATTTGACAGACGAAGCAAGTACATACAGTGAGCTAATGATAGTTTATTCATTAATGGTGGTGGGAAAATTGGAAAGATACATGCAGAAAAATTAAACTAGATTACCATCTTATGCCACGCACAAGGGTAAATTCAAATGGATTAAAGGCCTAAATGTTAGACTCAAAACCATACAAATCCTAAAAGTAAACATGTGCAGTAAAATCTCAAACATTGCTTGTAGCAATATTTTTTTCTGATATAGTGGTTCAGACAAGGGAAACAAGAAAAGAAATTAAAAAATGGGACTATAGCAAACTAAAAAGATTTTTCACAGCAAAGGAAACCATCAACAAAATAAAAAGACATCCTGCTGAATGGGAGAACATATTTGCTGATACATCAAATATGGGGTTACTATACAAAATTTCATAAAGAACTTATAAAATTCAACACCAAAACAAAAAGCAATCCAGTTAAATAAGTGGAGGAAGGACCTGAATAGACACTTCTTCAAAGAGGACATACAGATGGCCGATAGACATATGAAAAGATGCTTAACATCACTAATCATAAGAGAAATGTAAACTAAAGCCACAGTGAGATATCACCTCACATCTGTCAGAATGGCTATCATCAATAAATCAACAAACGAGTGCTGGCAAGCATGTGGGGAAAGGGGGACCCTTGTGCACTGTTAGTGGGAATGCAGACTGGTGCAGCCACTGAAGAAAGCAGTATGGAGATACCTCAAAAAATTAAAAATGGAACTGCCTTATGAACCAGGGATTCCACTTCTGGGTATTTATCCTAAGAAACCAGAAACACTAATTTGAAAGAATATAAGCACCCCTATGTTCATTGCAGTACTATTTACAATAGCCAAGATTTGGAAGCAGCCCAAGTGTCCATCAGTAGGTAAGTGGCTAAAACAGCTATGGGACATTTGCACAATGGAATACTACTCAGCCATAAAAAAGGAGAAAATTTTACCATTTGCAACTGCATGAATGGGCCTGGAGAACATTATGCCAAGTGAAGTAAGCCAGACATAGAAAGACAAATATCATATGATTTCACTCATATGTGGAATCTAATAAACAAACTGAACTAACAAGCAAATTAGAGACTCATAGACAGTGGGCGGCAGTTTGGGGAGGACTTGGGAGGTGAAAAGACTGAGCAAAAAAGAAAAGTAAAACAGAAAGAACTCATGTATGTGGATAACAGGGTAGTGATTGTGAAGGGGAAAGGGGTGAGTTAGGGTAGAAGAAAGTATATGGGAGATAAATGGTAATGGAAAAAATACAATAAAAATTAACTATTAAAAAAGAACTTGAGGAATATTCTCCTTATTTTAGATAAATTTCATTTTCAGAAAGGAATGTAAAAGATTACTTTTTCTTTAAAAGTGTCAAAACTGAGTTAGTTCAGAACAATGTCAACAAAAAGTAATAATGCTGCTAATATGACAACTTATATCACCCCGTTTTTTCAGTTTTCTGTTTTAACAGGCTACTCTCCAGCTACTTATAAGCATGCTTTGAATTTAATTCTATATAATGTAAGCTTTTCTAGGAGATGAATATTCATCTACAATAACTATTTGTAAGAATGCATAGCTTGTTATGGATCTCTTAGTAGTGCACTTTATTAGGAAAAAAATTATCATTTATCTTTATTGATTTTTCCCCAATGTGAATTTTGATATATCCAAAGTGTTTTTGTTCGGATAAAGAAAACATTGCCTTTGTCTCCCATAGCAACCTAATGACACCCCCCCCCCCCCGAATAGGGCAGATTGACCTTTATTACTCTAGGGTCTGTAAACAAACTCCCACAGGTACAGTTGATTTTCTTTCAATCTCTGAGACTACTGGAATTAATTCAATTCTGCAAGTTTATGCCCAGGCCATTTGCTGAAACAATGCTATGTTCATTTTTAAAATTCTTCATTGATTGAAGAATATACCATTAAATTGTTTTCCACATATTCTGCAACTGTGCATTCATGATGTTTCGTTTGAAGAAAAAAAATCTACTTCTACCTCCAAACATTTTCATTCACGTTTAAAGACATTCTTGCCCTGGCATTCCTTCCTGCTTCACTTGACTACTTGTCCATTTGCAGCACCAAGTTGTTCCTTTTTTATAAATTTAAATCCTGTCTCTTTCACAGTATCTTCCTAGGTTAATTGGAAGTTAGGTAAAAGCTTTTCAAGGCCTATTTACAAGCCAAAATTGCCTCTAATGTTTATCAGTAAATAATATTCGAGCTTAAAATGATCATTTTCTAAGTTTATTAAATCAGTTGGTTAGAAGCCAAGACCTGGAGCTAATGAAGTCTGGTTCACAATTATGGGCTTGGAATATGGTGCAGTTTTAGTTTTCTCACAGGCAAGAATTTTATACCAAGAGTGGGAGGCAAAACCAGGAGAAAGTCATTAGTCATATGGTTTGTAAAACTATCAAAACTACAGGGCAGTGCCAACATAGAGACTGACTGAGTCAGAGCACCTGGATTTGAATTCATATTTGCTAATTAGTCATTATATGACCTTGAGTGATTTACTTGTCTTCCCAAGCCCAAACCTCCTGATCTAAATAAGGAGTATAATAATAGCTAACAGATGATGAATTGAAATAGCCAATGTAAGTGAACAAAATATATAGTAAACACTGAAAAATACAGCTTAAAAGTTTTTAAATCAATTTCGATCATAACCTAGTATGAAGAGTACAGCAGAATAAAATATTAAACAACTATTGGCATTAAAATATTTAAGTGCTTTTATCACATGTACTGCCATGGCTTGAATATTCCAAGAAATTAGAGAATATATATTTTGTGTTCATCGACCTATACCTATCACTTTGCACACTCCCTAGTACATTGAGCTGCATATTAATTATATCATATCAATATATTTATTGAGTATGTGAAGAAACAGTTATAATATTTAAATTTATTTTATATCAGTGCATCTAATTTTATTCATATTAATTATATACATATCAATATGTGTATTGAGTATATGAACACTTACAATATTTAAATTTATTTTGTACCAGTGTATCTAGTTATATCAAAAGGTCTTAAGGAGTCTAATTATTTTTTAATAAAAACTGAAGGCTAATAGGCATGCATTAAAATGTATTTTGGTATTAATAGCAAGAGCTAAATTTTAATAAATAAGTTTAATGTCCTGCAGAAGAAAAATGGTTAAGAAATAGCTTTATACCCATTCAAAAATATATTATGTAGAAGTTTTAAATGATGAGTGTGAATACTATATATCAAGTATATCAAATAGGAAAAATAAGATACAAAATAACATATTAACAAGCATATAGAAACATTTTAATTAATATATATTATACTGATTTTTTAAACTTCAAGGATGTACATGTACATTCTAAAACTACTACATTAAATTAGTAGGTTATAAAAGTTTTAAATTTTATTTTATAAATTATTGATAAAAGTTTAATTTTATGATGAAAAATAATAAAATATAAAATGCAATTTAAGCAATATAAGTTATCTGTTTCTAACCAGTAATTGGATTATGGAATTTAAATATTACAATGGAGGTAACATGTTAAACACTTAGATCAGAATTAGTACAGTATGGTTTATAAGGAATTAGATGATATATATTGGAGCTTTGCTACTGATTTGGAATTGCCCGCACTCTTATTTTGAGTAATTATAAAAAATAGGTAATGTATGTGAAAATCTGTTAGTTTCTTATTGCTGCTGTAGCAAATTACCAGAAACTTAGTTTCTTAAAATCGTATTAACTTATTCTCTTACAGCTCTGGGGGTTAGATGTCTGAAATGAGTGTTATGAAACCAAGATTAAAGTATTGGCGCTGCCACATTCCTTCAGGTTCCAGGGGGAAATCCTTCTCCTTGTCCCTGACAGTTTCTAGAAGCCACCAGCATTCCTTGGCTTGTGGCACCTTTCTCTATCTTCAAAGTAAAACACTTGAACCTCTACCTCCATCATTACATCATCTTCTCCTGACTCTGATCTTCTGGTCTCTCACTTACAAAGACCCCTGTGGTTGGTCACATTGGGCCCATTTGTAAATTCTAGGATGATCTTTCCTTCTCAACTTAATCACATCAGTAGGGTCCCTTTTGCCATGTAAAATGACGCATTTCCCAGATCTAGAGATTAGGATGTCGGTATCTTCAAGGAGCCATTATTCTGTCTACCACAAAACTATACTTGGGTTTTATATGAAATTGTACATAGAATAATAGCATTTTTCAAGTTTGTTTTATTAAGTATAAGATTATACCTATGAAAAAGAAAATGATTTGATCAAGACAATGATAAGAATTTTAAAAGACATTACAACTGGAAACTCAAATTGTTTCTGTATGAGATAAATTTGAGCATATGTGTGTCTATATGGGATATATTTAATCTTAGATAATCATTTGCGCACCACAGAAGAGCATAAAATCTCTCTTAAAATCAAGTCCCTAAACTAATTTTTAAATCTTACTTCTATTGCTGACACCCTTTAAAAATAATCAGGACAAATCTTCTAACAATTATTATTTTAGTAGCTATAGCTAACTATGTTTTAATAAGGATAATGGTGATGGCATTAGCCACTTTGTAGGTATAGTATATATCGTAATACTTAAAAAGGCATTAAAATATTTCAACTTAATATTTCCACTTAATTTAAGCATCACCTTGAAGTTCATTTGCCATAATACACACATAATACCTCATAGTCATTTATATAACTGTGTTTAATTGATTCAATTAAAATAATTATAAGCCAACAGAGAAAACTGTTTGCACATTAAGATGGTGAACCTTAATAACATGAGCTCCTGAAGATGGAAATTTCAATTCATTATTCTGAAATAGTGATATATCTATGTTAGGAGATTGAAATTTTTCATATCAGATTTAGTAATATGCATTAATTATAATTATATTTATGCTGGGAAATCAGACAACTTTTAAAGCCTATCTAATTTTTAAAATTTCAATTAAAGTCATTTCTTAAATGATGACATTATCATTCAATGATCCTCAGTTATAAACTCCAATTCCTTTGGAAATGACAATATTATTAATGGTAACTCAAAGATCATTAACTGAAAATAAATTGAGGCTTTATCCACACAAATAATTAAAGAACTGTGATAAGAAAAAAATTACAATAGATTAATAAACATATATTCTTTAGAAGATCCTACACAGATTTCCCACAAAGCTATGATTATCTGTACTGGCTGCATAATAAAATCTCTGATCTTTTATAGCTACTGTTTCCTGGACACCAGTAAGATTCACAGGAGTAGAAGGATGCATGAGATGAGAGGTTGGTTGTTTTTTTTTTTAAGTTACCAAGTAATTCTCCATGCTACTCAGGTTGAGGAGTCCTGTGCTAAGCAAATGATGATGGATGACAATCTGAAACTGTATTGATTAGTCCTCTATAGTTATCAACACTGTAGATTAGTCCTCTGTAGCTATATATATATATATATATATATATATATATATATAAAATTGACTGAAAGATGATAGTTTTCAGTATTTGTTATAATCTTATAGTTCAAATATATAATCATATATATTCAGTATATATTAGTTATAATGTTATGGTTCAAATATACATATATATTCAGTGTACAGAAGACTGTCTTCTTTCTCTCAGTCAGTTAATTGCTTATAATTACCATGGTTTTTCTAATTAGATTAGCATTTTAGACCTAGGGATATCAAGTCAAATCCAAATCAATTAATGGCAGACATAGTGACTATAATTTCTAAACCATTTTCCCCTTTATAATCACTACTGTCTTAATTTCTGTTAAGTGATCAATGTATGTAAGAAATAGGAATTTAAAGAACTTTTATATATTTACTTGTGTATTGATGAAAGGAGTTAACATCAATTGAATAACAGTTATTATGTACCCATGGCTTTTGAAAGAACTGTGGCTAATCCTCAAAACTATACTTTGAAAGAGAATTTTATTGTTTTGTGTTTTTTAAAATGAATTTATCTTGAAATAATTAGTACATGATTATTATCATTGAAATAATACAATTAATTTTAGAGAGTTCTCAGCTTACTTCAGAACTCACACACAGACAATATATAGTATTTTGTGGTTTGGTCTGGTTTTGTATAAAAGTCATCATTCTACATATATCCATTTTTTACTTTAAAAAATATACTTTAGATGTTCATCTATGTTGTTATAAAAGGGTCCTTATTGCTTTACTTAATTAGTGTATAGTAATCCACGGAATAGTTAAACCAAACTTTACTTAGTCAGTCCTCTATTGATATCTTTAAGTTGCTATTGTTTTTACTATGAACCTCCTACTTGTAGAAACACTACTGCAATGAACATTTTTCTTGTGGAAATTGAGATTTCTAAAAGGTAGATACTAAGAAGTGGAATTATATGTCACATAATGCATGTACTTTTGGTGTTAATGACTAATTACAAATGACTATATCATTTGTGCAAGTCAATCATTAATTTCTCAGAATATTCATTTTACCATTGCTTTGCCAAATCTTACCATCAGACTTTGATTTTTGGTGCTCTGATGTATGAAAACACTGGCATCTCACTTCTTGTAATTAGTATGCCTTTAATTAGTAGTGAGCTTAAACATTCTTTTGCATGTTTATTTGTCATTTTTATTTCCTTTTCTGTGAGTTGCCCAGTCATCTCATCTGTCCCTTTATAATCAGTGTTAGTTTTTTCTTTGTTAATTTGAAAAAATGGAAATTATTTATATATTTATTCTAGTCAGTCACCTGGTTTTTTACTTTATTTAGGTGTTTGTTGTTGTTTTAAAGAACTCTTTGAGAACATAGTCTCAATTATTAGTAGTTTTCTATAGGCCTTTTGGTTTTCATGTCTTGTTTAAACAGCCTTGTTTACTTAATTATTGATTGTTTTCATTATAGTTGGCATACAATATTATACTAGTTTCAGGTGTACAACATAGTGATTAGACATTTATATACCTTACAAAGTGATCACCCCAATAAATCTGATACCCATCTGACACTATACACAGACATTACAACAATATGTTCCCTAACCTGTACTTTACATCTCATGACTATTTTCTAACTAGCACATTGTATTTCTCAATACCTTTCACCTTTTTTGCCCATCCTCCTAATCCCCCTCCCACCTGATGATCATCAATTTTTTCTCTGTATCAGTAAGTTCACTTCTATTTATTTGTTGTTTAGATTCCACATATAAATGAAATAATATTGTATTTGATTCTCTGATTTATTTCACTTAGCAAAATACCCTCTAGCTCCATTCATGTTGATGCAATTTCCAGATTTTAAATTTTTATGGCTGAATAATATTCTATTGTGTGTATATATATATATATATATATATATCACATCATCATTATCCATTTGCCTATCGATGGGCACTCAAATTATTTCTATATGTTGGCTATTATAAATAATGCTGTAATTAACATAGGAGTGCATATATTTTTTCAAATTAGCATTTTAGATTTCTTTGGGTAAATACCTAGAAGTGGAACAACTGGGTCATTGAGGAAGAGTAATACTGTTTTCAATAGTACCTGCAGTAATTTATAATCCTACCATCAATGCACAAAGGTTCCCTTGTATACACATCCTCACCAACACTTGGTGTTTGCTGATTTATTGATAATAGCCTTTCTGACAGATGTGACATGATACCTGATTGTGGTTTTCATTTATGTTTTCCTTGTATTTATAGATGTTGAACACCTTTTCCTGTGTCTGTTGGCCATCTGTATATGCTCTTTGGAGAAACATTATTCATGTCCACTGCCCATTATTTAATTGGATTGGGTGTTTCTGTTTGTTTGTTTTTGTTTTTTTATGGAAAGAAGTATGAGTTCTTTATATATTTTGCCTATTAACCCTTTATCAGATATAGCAATTGCAAATATCTTCTCCTGTTCAGTAGGTTGCCTTTCTGTTTGTTGTTGGTTACCTTTGCAGTGCAAAAGCTTTTTAGTTTGATGTAGCCACTTTTATTTTATTTTACTTTTGTTGTCTTTGCCCTAGGAGACATATCCAAAAAAATATTTCTAAGACCTATATCAAAGATTTTATTGTCTATGTTTTCTTCCAGGGGTTTTATGGTTTCAGGTCATACATTTAAGTCTTTAATACATTTTGAGTTAATTTTTGTATTTAGTATAAGAAAGTGATTTAGTTTTTTTCATATGTCTGTCTAGTTCTTCCAACACAATTTATTGAAGAGCCTGTCTTTATCTCCTTATATAGTCTTACCTCCTCTGTCACAGATTAATTGACCATATTGGCATGGATTTATTTCTGGTCACTCTATCTGTTTGAGTGATTCACTTTTAACCCATCAATATGAAATACTTCATTTATGATAAAAATCATACATGTTCTTCTGTACGTGAACTCTCTATTCTGCTCTGTCCATCTAGCTATCTATTCCTGTGCCATTACGGTTTTTAAAATAATATCTTTAGAACATCTTGACATATGGCAGGATAAATCCCATTGACTCTTTATTTCAAGAGAGTATTCGCTATTGTTTCTTTTTTTTCTATGTAAATTTAAGGTCAGTTTGTCACGTTGCAACAATAACCTGTTTGTACTTTGTTTGGAATTTAATTGGATTTACATAGTAATGTCTTCCTGATGTATTGAATCTTCTATATAGTCTATCTCCCTATTTATGCAGATCTTTTCTATGTTGTCCTTGAATATATTTGTATTATTTCTGAAAAAAAAATTGATCATGCATTATTTTCTCTTTTGATTTTAAGTGATAGATTTGTGGTTCCTGCTGTAACTCCTTGGTTATAAGGTTTCTCTCCAGCTATTGTTCAGTTGGTTACTTGAGATGATTTTTCTATAGTTTAGTTGTAATTCCAGTTTGGCCCTGGGAGGAGGTTAATGTAGCTTCTACCTACTCCACTGCCATCTTGGATTTCATATGATTTCACTCATATATGAATCTAATGAAAAAACCGAACTAGCCAGCAAATTAGAGACGGACTCATAGATGGGGAATAGGCTAACTTAACCCCCTCAAAGGGTTAACCTGATATTTAACCCCCTTTGAGGGGGTTAAGTTAGGAGGTGGAGGAATTGAGGAAAAAAAATGGTCTCATGGACATGGACAACAATGTGGTGATTGCAGGGTGAAGGGAGTATAAATAGGACAAATGTTAATAGAAAAAACACAATAAAAAAGAATTACCCCTAGGCAGTCTATAGTCTTACTCTGATAAAGAAGCAATATTTTTACTTCAACTTGTAATTATTATTTGTGGAGTATATTTCCTCACTGAGAAACTAAATTATTTATCTGCTCATTCGTTTATATCAAGCACAATGGGTTATTGAACCAAGTTCTCATTCTTACCAGTCTAAAAACCCGGACAACCTTTGTGAAGAATTGTAGAACTCAAGTGCTAATATTTGCCAGTTAATTCTCTTGAACTCCTAGATAAATTTCCAGAAATAATATCATATGCAAATACTAAGTTTTATTTCTTCTTCTTTTCTCATCTTTCTATTACATTTATTTTGGTTGACTTTATGTATTATGTAGAACTCTCAGAAAATGTGATAAAAACTAAATGTTTAGTTGGGACCTTTGTCTTTTCCCAAGTATCAGTGGGAATGCTTTTACTATATAATCATTAAACATAACATTTACTGAAAATTCCTCCCTCTAGCCAAGAAAATTCTCTTCTTTCGAATAACTTTAAAACACTTCGTTTTCTAATAATACAACTCATTTCATCTATTTTCTAACAGGACAACTAGCCCTAGATATACATTTTAGTGAAGCACTTGGTGGGCTATTTAGGAATTAATAATAATGATAGTTACAGAAGCTACAAATTACTGTATACCTAATGTATAAAGGGTACTATAGATGTTCATGTATATCTATACCTAAAGACAGTTCAACGATATTAAACTAGTCATTCTTATTGGTTAGAGAGGTTAAATATCATGCCCAAATTTACTCATCTAAAAAATGGTAAAGCTGGCATTGTACTTAGGTCTTGCTGATTACATCCATTTCACTTCTACTGCCACCACACCAAACATTATCATCTGAAAAGAAGCTATTTTTACAAATATCATCAAAGTCTATACAATTATAATGTGAAGGAATATGTTAGTGAATATTTTAGTTAATATTTAAATTTCAGTACAACTGTCTAAAAATTGCTGCTAATAACACCCATATATGTTAGGACGCCTGCGTCAACTGAACCTGGCCCTTGATCTGCTTTTCCTGGACCCTAAATTTCAAAGAGACGTTGAAAGAAAGTGTGAGAATATTAAAGTCAGTCAGGCACAGGAACCATGAGGCAGACACTTTGTAAAGTTCTCAATTACCTTCTGCCCTGGTTACACTGAGCATAGATTATTAGTAACTAATAATTAAAATAAAATTGATTTGTACAATTTAGTTAAGCCCAACATTACTATTGGGGGGACAAAAAGGAAAAATCCTCATATCCATACAACAATGACACAATACATAAGGAGTGATACTTTCTGACATTTTAGGTATAGGATATATTTATGAGTTACAATATCTTGCTCATTATTCTGAAGCACAGCTCTTGTTTTACTTGTTATATCTCCTAAAATTTCCAGAAAACTTCTGTAATACTTTGTCCTTGAAGCTGTCAGAATTATGAACTGCAAATACTTTCTTCCTTAAACTGGTACCTTGCAGATAAAATATGTTGAGTATGTTTTTAAAATACTACTTGATGTTGAAAGTGAAAAATTGTGTAAATTCTGACCTTGAAGTTTTTCTGTATACTTTCCTGACACGGGATAAAGTACTTAGTTTATTTCACATGGTGTATTCCATCTTGTTTGGTATAATAGTCAGTCAAAATATTCTCGAGATTAACAGTCTTGCATTACAGTGTTAACCAAATATTCAGTATTATAAAAAGGAATACATTAAAATTTATTGAAAGCTTATCTGTTTTATTGAATTTAAAATGCTATGTGTAATACTTCTAAAATAAAAATAATTTATCTCATTTAGTTGTATGTCATATTTGTGCTTAATTTATAGTCATTAACTACTTTAGTCATATTTCTAAGCATATTGGAAGCCTCAGATTTAAGTATAAGAGACATGGTAAGGATATATCTATGGAGAATTTTTAACCGTTACTCAACTAAGTCTACTTTCTAGATATTAATTCAGGCATAATGTATAGGATTATTAAAGAAGACATATGGAAGTCAAAAAGATAGTGTTACATATATAGAAAATTAGCCACAGATCTGGCTTATAGATTATAATACAGATATATATTTTTGTAATTTTAATTAAGAAAAGAAGTTTAAGACAGTGTTATATACTAGTTCAAGTTAGTTAATAATAGTAATAAAGAAGAGATGATATATCATAATCACATTTTATAACAATAAAAGAGGAGAAAGAGAAGAAAAACTAACCCTTCTATAATATTTACTGTGATAGACCTCATTCTATGCTCTTTACAAGAGCATCAGAGCCACCCAGCTGAATTGCAAAACTGTGTGAAATAAATGTATATTGCTGTATGCCACTGAAATTTTGTGTTCTATCAATAAACAAGAGCTTATTGATAGAGAACACTGGTGACTTCAGAAAAATCATTGATTATATGCTGATGGGTCCATAAATCAGATATTAATGGCTTGAAAGATGAATTAGAAAGAATAAATTGAAATCGGTGATAAATTGGTCATTGAAGAGTTTAAATAATTGAGGTATTAATTTTATGAAGACTAAATATAAGAAGATAATGGAGAAAGTATGCAAGGTTGCATATTCTTATTTTGAATGCATAAGTCAGGAAATGGGACTTCAAATATATACTTAGGCATTTAAACCATAGTAATTATTAAAGAAAATCTCAGGCTAATTAGGGAACCAATTTTGGTTAGGTCAGTTTTTAACAGTACTGCTTAAATCATATTGTATAGAAGAGAGTCTTTAGTATGCAGTGGGAAATTATTAGATAAATATAAATTTTCTTTAGCAAAAGAAAAAACTGCCAGGATCTTACCACAGTAATAGCAAGTTTGTAAACTGGAAACATCGCCTAAATAAACAAAAGAAGATAATTCACATGATTGCTAGGAAGAACACTAAATGTTGCCAATTTGACAAATTGGTCTATATGCAAACTAGTAATGTTTTAAATAAAGAAAACACATGAAAGGGCATGCCTGTTAATTTATTTTGACATTTTATAATTTACTCTAATTATTTGTGAAACTATAACCCATTAAGCTGGCCTTGAGTATAGTTTGTGAAAAATAATGACATTTTAGTCAAAGAAGCACTTACTTTCACTTTCTATAGTACATTCAGGCAAGATACTTAGTGGAGTAATTAATTAAAAACTAAAATGTCAAGTCTTGCCCACATCTCTGTGTATTAGCCAAAGTTACATACAGACTAGAAATCAGAGAATTTCAGAATGGGTTCTTAGTTTAACATGCATTTCCAGGGACAAATTGGTGAACTTAATTAGCTGAACAAAGTATGCACTGTGTACTGTGCTCAGTTATTTGTCTTATATATCAAATATACATTCATTCAGACTAACATGTATGATTACCATTTTACCAGTTTCTCTCTTTTTTTGGTATATTTCATTGAGTATGCTACTACATTTATTTCATTTTTCCCCCCTTTATCCCCTCCACCCTGCACCCCATCCCATCATCTCTACATCTCTTAGTTCATGTCCATGGGCTGCACACACCAGTTCTTTGGCTTCTTAATTTCCTATACTATTCTTAGCCTCCCCTGTCTATTTTATCTTTTTTTTTTTGTCAACATTTTCCCATCACCACTTTCCCCAGCCCCACCCCTCCTCACCTCCCACCCTCAATCCCTCCCCCATTTGGCTTTGTCGAGGGGTCCTTTATGCACATTCCCTTGATCATCAAGGAACATGCATAAAGGACCCATTTACCAGTTTCTTTAAGCTGTGCATGATATTGCATGTCAATGTCCTGCACCTATCTTTGTTGAAGTCACTTTGCCCCTGGAAAAACCCAAAGTATTGATACAGGGATTTTTACCTGTATTATAGACCAGTCTTGTATTTAATATTATACTTTACAATGATTACTTTAAGAACGAGTAATTGTTAATTTTTCTTAAAATTGAGCTAGTTTCATTTTTGTATCATTCCCTCAAATGAAATTATTCCTAGTTTGTCAAGGCTACAAATTCCTAGTTTTGTCAAGGCTCACTGCAAATTATTAGGACCACATACAAGTGTAACCTCACAGCATTTCTTCTAATTTGGTTTTCAAAGTAAACAAAGCCTACGGCACAGTTTTCTGTTAATGAGAGATGAATCTGAGTCTTTTTCTGATAAATTGAGGGGCTGGGCTTATTAAACAAAGATGATGTTATTGATTCAAAGGGCATGCTCTTTAAGTAGCTTTTTCTAATTGTTTGTGCTGACCCATCTACATTTTACATTTTACTTCCCATTTAAGCCACACACATTTTATAAAATGCCCAGCCAAGTTTTGGAGGTTTATTATAGGCATAATAGCATACAATACTCCCTGACCAATGAATAGTAGAGCTGATGATCTTCACATTATTAATGGCAAGTTAGGATAATTGCCTCATTGGCACTTTAATCCTAGTGTCAACATCAAGGAGAATTTCTGTTTGAGGCAATATAATTATCTATGCACAACTAAAAGAAGAAACCAGAAATATAAATAATTGTAAGTAAACTTTTTTAGTTAAAAATAAAACATTTTTCATCTCCTTCAGTGCAAATATTTTTTTAAATAAATAACATTGATCTACCCCTGGCCAAAACAGCAGCCTGTGAGACATCCGTCACGAGGTTACAGTCCTCTTTAACTACATCAGCAGCATTAACTAATAGGATACAGAAGTGGCAGAGTTTGCTCATTTGCTTGTGCAAGATGTACTTCTAAGTTAATAGTTCTGCTAGGATACCTGTTAGATTAAGCATGAAACAATTCCTTGGTAAAATAGTAAAATTTTATTTTACAGAGCTGATCTCCTGTTATTTTGGTAAATGCACCATGTACACCTGAAAATAGTTTGAATTTTGTCAATAAAGGGCACACTATATGACATTCAGTTCTGCTAATTGTTTTAATTATATAAGGGCAAACTATATAACAATTAGCTCTGCTAAATAGGTCAACTTTGCTGTGTTATTCGTATCTTCTATATCCATATTGATTTGTCTTAACTGTAGGTATTATTAACTTTTCATATTTTTTTGCATAGTAATTTTATATATATTTTGAATATATGTTGATTGCACAGAAATTAAGAACAGTCATATTATGCATTTCACTCTGTCTATAATAACACTCTTGTTTCAAAATTGTTCTTGATATTACTATAGCCACATATATTTTATTTTGTATTACATTTGCTTGCTTGTACCTTTTATTCAATACTTTGGATTTCAATCATTCTATATATTCTTATATTAAGATGTTACTCTTAACAGTAGCATATACTTGAGTTGTTTTAAATCCAGTCTCTTATTTTTATGTAAAATATTTTGTTCATTTACATTAAGTATAATTAGAGCTATATTGTACTTCATATCTGCCATCTAAATACTCATTTTCTATTTGGCTAACCAGATTTATGCTATCATAAAGAAATCTTTTGGATTGATTTGTTATTGTTTTGTTTTGTTTTGTTTTATTTAGTTCGATTAATTATTCTGTTTTCCCTCTATTGATTTGTTATAACTTATCTTCCTATTCCTTTCATAATTACTGTAGATCACATTTATTCTTGAGTCATTTTAATTTAATATAAATTATTACTTTTAACATTTCCTCTCTAATGTTAGCAACATAAAACACTAACTTTGTATAAGCTCCCACCTTATCGTTTTCATGCATTTAATTATGTACAGGGTCTGGCAGTAGTCAGGTCTGTTTGAGTGTGGTTGGTAGGGTAATAATATGGCTGTAATAATTTATAGTTTTAATTTGAATATAAGGTGCCCTTGAGTGTGATATTGTTATGTTACAGAATTACATGCTTATGATATTGTAATAAAAATGGGGCATTATTTGTGCTGGACCTTGTATTTACAACAGCACAAAATATGATTGTTACTATTCCATAACAGTTTTTCTAGCTGTTTTCAAGATAAACTTTGCAGCAATATACTTTACCCAATTCAAAAAAAGAAAACACTTTTTTGTCCTAATTTTCTGTTTCTGAGATTATTTCCCTAGCCAAAAGGAAAATTTAAGTTGTTTTGCTTGTATGTTTGCTTGTTATTACAACTTGATTTTTATGTTATTTGTATTTTAATTTTTGAGGATGAATTATTTTAATTTTTAGAGCCTCCTGGAATTTGAGCTCTATCAAATATTAGTATTATAGATTTGACTTGTATGTGTGTTTTTACAAGCATACTTATAGAGTTGTCCCACTATGTAAAGAAATACAACTAGATGCATTCCTCAAATGTCAGTTATTCAGAACAGGTATCAAGTTGTGCTCATTTTTGGACCAGAAACAATTTGGAGAATAGAAATTAGAAATAATTTAGCAACACTATTAAGTTTGACTTCAACTTATATGTAAACCTTAATTTTGGAAATTGTTATGTTTTACATGTTTTCTAGTTTGGCATTATTTGAAATTGTTCAGTAATTTAGAAAGTTGTTTCATGTTCCATGCACTCAAAGAAACATATTTAGACTAACTGCACATTCAGCTGAACTCTGCCATTACCTTGGGTCAGTACCTGGCTAGTTTTTAAAAATGATCAGAGTTGAAAATTTTTTTGCAAAAGAGTCCATTACTCAATAATTTTTATTATTTTAGATAACAAAGAGCTCATGCGTTATGCTTTAACTTCCTGACATTTAAAATGAGTTATTTTCATGTGACTTTTGTCTTTCCTTTTGTTTTTGTGATGTAATACATTTATTGATTTGCAAATATTATACCATCCTTGCATCCCTGGGGTGAATCCCACTTGATCATGGCGGATGATCTTTTCAATGTATTGCTGGATGCGGTTTCCCAATATTTTGTTGAGGTATTAGTGTCTAAGTTCATCAGCGATATTGGCCTGTAGTTTTCTTTCTTTGTTGTGCCTTTATCTGGTTTGGGGATTAAGATGATGCCAGCCTCATAAATAGAGTTTGGGAGATGCCCTTCTTCTTGGATTTTTTGGAACAGTTTGAGAAGGGTAGGAGGTAGCCCTTCCTTAAATGTTTTGTAAAATTCCCCTGTGAAACCTTCCAATCCAGGGCTTTTGTGTGCTGGGAGATTTTGATTTTTGCTTCAATTTCACCAGCTGTTATCAGTCTGTTCAGGTTTTCTGCTTCTTCTTCATTCAGTTTTGGAAGATTATATTTTTCTACAGATGTGTCCATTTCACCCAGGTTTTCAGATTTCCTGGCATATAGTTGTTCATAGTAATTTCCTACAATCCTGTGTATTTCTGTGGCATTGGTTGTAGTTTCTCCTCTTTCATTTCTGATTTTATTATTTGGGTCTTTTCTCTTTTTTCTTGATGAGTCTGGTTAAAGGCTTGTCGATTTTGATTATCCCTTCAAAGAACCAGTTGGATTTATTGATCCTTTTCATTGTTTTTTTAGTCTCTATGTCACTTAATTCTGCTCTGATCTTGGTTATTTCCTCCTACTCTCTCTGAGCTTTGTTTATTGTTGTTCCTCCAGTTCTTGTAGATGTTGTGTTAGGTTGCTTATTTGTAATTTTCCTATCTTTATCAGGTAGGCTTATATTGTTATGAAATTCCCTCTCAGAGCTGCCTTACCTGTGTCCCATAGGTTTTGAACTGTTGTGTGTTCATATTCACTTGTTTCCAGGAACTTTTTGATTTCTTCCTTGATCTACATCAAACTAAAAAGCTTCTGAATGGCTAAAGAAAACATCATCAAGATGAAAAGGAAAACAACCATATGGGAGAATAAATTTGCCAATGATATCTCGCAGAAGGGCTTGATCTCCAAAATGTATAAAGAACTCACATGACTCCACACAATAAAGACACACAATCCAATTAAAAAATGGGCAAAGGACCTGAACAGATACTTCTCCAAGGAGGACATACACAGAGCCCAGACACATAAGAAAGGATGCTCAGCATCACTAGCCATCAGAGAGACTCAAACTAAAACCACAATGAACTACCACTTCACACAGGTCAGAATGGCCATCATATCAACAAACAAAAAGTGCATGTGTGGTTGAGGAGAAAAGGGAATCCTAGTGCACTGTTGGTGCAACCACTGTGGAAAACACTAAGGAATTTCCTCAGGAAACTAAAAAGGTAACTGCTTTTTGACCTAGCAATTCCACAGCTGGGATTATACCCTAAGAATCCTGAAACACCAATTCAAAAGAACCTGGGCACCCCAATGTACATAGCAGCACAATTTACAATAGCCAAGAAGTGGAAGCAACCTAAGTGCCCAACAGTAAATGAGTGGATCAAAAAACTGTGGCACATTTATACAATGGAATATCACACAGCAGAATAAGGAACTCCTACCCTTCATGACAGTATAGGTGGAACTGGAGAGCATTATGCTAAATGAAATAAGCCAGGCAGTGAAAGACAGATACCATATGATGTCACCTATAAGTAGAACCTAATCAACAAAACAAACAAGCAAGCAAAATATAACCAGAGTCAGGGAAATAAAGAACAAACTGATAGTCACTAGAGGAAAGGTGGGAAAGGGATAAGGGGGAAAGAAGATGAAAGGTCAAGTCAAGAAACTTGTATAAAGGACCCATGGACAAAGACATGGGGTGGGGGGTGGTGGGGGCACTCAATGTGGAGGATGGAGGATGGGTGGAGCAGGGGAGAGTAATGGGAGAAAAATGGGGACAAGTATAATTGAACAACAATTAAAAAATAAATGCAAAAAATAAATTAAAATTAAAATTAAAATAAAATGTTATTTTTCCTTTGCTTTCTCATTTATTAGTTACAGATTGTAATATATTTGCATTGGTAAAACTGCATATAAATCGGTATGTTTCACAGATAAGATATAGATAATCAAGCAAATGTACTTTTTCAGTATTGCATATAAATTGATACTAGACTATGTAAAACAAACAAAAACTTTGTGTAATGCTGTCATGTCACAATTTCATACTTATGTAATACCTTCATGAGCCACAATAACAAGTCAAATACCATCAGTTCTTCTCTGATCACCTCATGTGTGTTTTTATATAATAATAATTATTTTAATAATGATGACTTTATCAGATTCAATTTTGAAGAAAATATATAACGAACCTTTGGTTTCATAATTTTGCTAGGTTTAGGAATAAATATGTAACAGGATATCAATATCAAAATGTTGAATTACCTCCAGTTAAAATTGTTACAGAATGTCATGACCAAGTAACCATATCAAAATTTTGCAAGGAATGAGAAAAATGTGTTCCATGACTCTTGAATCCCTTTATGCAGTTTAAAAATATGAGGAGGAAGATATAGAGAGGCCTTTGTGGGAAATGTTAGTGAAAAGGTATACTTAGAGAGAGTTCTTCCCGCACTACTGACCATCTTTGCACACTTTGGGGAAAGAAGGAGGTATGGGTAAGGTATGAGAATACACTCCCTGAAACTCCAACATAAAGAGTGTAATTGGATAAGGGCCCCAGATGCTGTCCTGTGGCTTGTGTAAAGGCCACACCTCTACTAGGCTGTTCCCAGTGAATGACTTAATGATGCAGGGACACTAATAAAAACCTACCCTTAGGAGACTTCCATAGGACTCTTCTCACAGTGGCTTGAGGGCCTCATCGCAGCTTTGCCAACTTTCAACTGTTTATACAATAGTCTCTGACCATTCTACCCAATCGTCTCTCCCACCATCCTTCACTTTGGGTCAGACTGCAATCAAGTCTAAAGGCTCACCCAGAATTTCTGGCTTTGTATCCATTTTCTCTACATTATTTTCACTTTAAAAAATACTGTTGTTATATCTCCTTAGAAAGGACAAACAGAGAAGACCAGTTTCTAATTACAGACCTAGTCAGGTGTTCAAAGGTATTACTTGGAGGTCTAGGTATAACGTTCCTTGTAATTGAAAGACTTCGTGTATTGGGCTTGGATTCCATTTCTAAAACTAGAGTGGACTGTGGCCTGTGGTCTCATTTCTAGTAAGATAATATGATGGGAAGGTGAGGTTTTCCTGGCAGAACCAATAGAGTGTTGCTATACTGAGGTCTTGTTGCAATGCCAAAATTAGCCTGTGGAAAGGATGAGAGCATGTTTCTCTTGGACGAAGTATATAGCACTCTGCAGAGAGCTGGCACAGGATCATCATGGATCCTATAAAATAGACCTGCCAAGAGAAATTAAAATCTTATCAGAAAGAAGACAGAGCTATACAGTTGATCTCCAGATACCAGAGAAAGTGAAAAGAACTGCTTCAAAGGAATAGTTCAGACAGCATCAAAAGAACTGGAATTAGTATTTGTCTTTCTCTGACAGGCTTATTTCACTTAGCATAATATTCTCCAGGTTCATCCATACTGTGGCAAAGGGTAAATTTTTCTCCTTTTTTATAGCTAAGTAGTATTCTATTGTGTAAATGTCCCATAGTTGTTTTATCCACTCCTCTACTGGTGGACACTTGGGCTGCTTCCATATCTTGATGATTATAAGTAATGCTTCAATGAACATAGGAGTGCTTATGTTCTTTCGAATTAGTGTTTGGATTCCTTTGGATATATTCCTAGAAGTGGAATTTCTGAGTCAAAAGGCAGACCTATTCTTAAATTCTTTAGGTAACTCCACACTGCTTTCCACAGTGGCTGCACCAATCTGCATTTCTACCAACAATGCAGAAGAGTTCCCCTTTCTCCACACCCTCTCCAGGACTTGTTGTTTGTTGATTTATTGATGATAGCCATTCCTATAGGTATGATGATATCTCATTATGGTTTTGATTTGCATTTGTCTGATGGCTAGTAATGCTGAGCATCTTTTCATATATCCTATTGACCATCTGTATGTTCTCTTTGGAGGCGTGTCTATTCAGGTCCTTTGCCCGTTTTTTAATTGAGTTGTTTGTTTTTTTGGTGTTGAGTTTTGTAAGTTCTTTATAAATTTTAGATATTAACCCCTTATATGATTTCTCATATGTGGAATCTAATGAACAAACTGAACTAACAAGCAAAATAAAGCCCAGACAGATAAATGGAGAACAGGATGACAGCTAAGGGTGGGGTGGGGGAGGTTAGGGCATGGAGGGATTGAGCAAAAAGGGAAAAGGACTCATGGAAATGGACAATAATGTGGTGACTGCAGGGGGTTGGGGGTAGGGGGGTATAAGGCGACTAAATGATAATGAGAAAAATATATTAAAAAAGAAAAGCACTGGAACACTGAGGGGCACAGCAGAAACGCCTGAAGAGGTTGTAGAAGGAGGATACTCCAAAAGTAAAAGCAACGGTGCCAGCTAAATACATTCCTTTACCTCTTGTTCTACTCTCTTTTGTCCAGAAACCTGGAGAAAAGACACTAACAGGAATGGGAGAGAAAGTAAGCTGACAAAAATGTAGAGAACATGGAATTGTGGTCCATTTTTCTCACTGGTGTTTCCAGGCTGAAATAGGAGGGGTGAGGGCATATTTAGATTTTATACAAAATCAAGTTTGGAATTATGATTTTAATTATGGGTCAACAAATGTGATTTGGTGAATTATGTTCAATATAAAATATTGAAAATTATCTATTTGCTAAGCAAAGCAGAAAATCCTTGGGAAGACTATAGTTTTCACAAAGAAACAAGAGAAGTTTTTCTCCCAATTAAAAAGTTAATGTTCAACCTACTGGTCACACCTATTAATCTTCATAGAAGGTTAGGAAAAGAATAATAAACATGTAGTTATTAGCAAAACATAATTATTAGTCAACCATTAGCATAAAAATCCATATTTTGAATCCTGTACAAGTGATTACCTGAGGTAATTTACTAATATTATTCATATAGCTTGGAAAACTGTAAATCCCTATTGATATTATAATAATAAAAATAGTTGAATTATCTATATATAGTATATGCAAACAAACTTGTAAATATATTCAATTTACTATTTTGAATTGCTAACAAATAAGCATGATCAAAAACATTAAAACTATTTATTTTATACTAGTCCTATATTTAGTTATCAAAAGAAACTATAACAATAAAAATAAGCCACAATGAGGTCATTTGAGAAAAGGGTATATTTCTGTATTGTTTATCATAAAATGAAGTTAAATTATAGAACAGAAACTTTTGTCTTGATTGTTTAGTGAAAAACATGAGTTATGGGCACTTTTGAGCACATGTCTCTCCCTAACAATTATGTATCTATGAGCCAAAATGCCAGCAATGAATACAAACTGGATCTTAATGAGCCCCAAGAATCCAAGAGATGAAAAACAAACAAAAGGCCAAGAGAACCACTAATGATATTAGAATCGCTACTATGAGTTTTTCTCCATTTGGTTAAGAACAGCATGATTCATGAGCAAGCTAACCAAGTTTCATTTTTTTCCATCATCAAATTAAAGCCTTTTGCTAATTTTTTATGACCTCAATCCATTAATTTGTTTTGAATCTTCACTTCCAATCTTCATCAAATCAAGATGCTGAGGCTAAAAATGAGTCAGACTTCAACTCTTTTTTTTTTAAAGCTAACACCCTTTTCTAATGGATAATTTATTTTTAAAAATGTTTTATGGCTTTCTAGTCAAACCAAGCACCAAAATTATGAAAAAAACCGTGGTCTTTTCCTTAAATACCTTGGATTTTACAAGAGTGTTGACTCTTCATGTGTACTCTTTCTCTTTGCTGGGTTTGTAATTTTGCTTTCTATTACCATTATAATGGAGCAGTAAGTAAATGAGAATTCAGTTTTATTTGAGCATGACTACTTCTGGAAATAGCTATACTTAAGGAAGATGCATAATTAAAGAAAAATGCTTCCTTTTAAAAAATCACAGGCAAATTGAGATTTTTTTGTTGTTGTCGTTACCTCAGCTACCCAAATACTAATGCCCACTTTGGACTAATTTGAATCATCTATTTCCAGTTAGCATCTACTTGATAATAGGCTAACAAAAGTTTTCCCTCACCTGATTCTGACTCATTTGAAGGTGGCAATAGGTTGACGTAACAGATGGTCTTAGGAAATGGAAAGCAGTTGCTTGATTATGACTCCAGTCCTATTTGGTCTGCAATTTTAGAATGCAACATTTTAGTTTCAGATGGTGATCTGAACATTCCTCCCCCTCCTCAAAGAAGTGACAGAGTTCTAAGAGAATAAAATTTGTAAACCCAGATTTTTATGCACAGATAAGGTAGAAGGAACATTTAGTGAAGGTACAAAATACATTTTAAAGTTTATGGGGATTGTGCAAAAAATATCACTAACATTCTGTACCTCAAAAATTGCTTTAAGAAATACTACATTACAGCCCAAGGAGAAATGAGCACAAAAATTACTGTAAGAAACTTATTTAAATATAAAACATTATTCTAATAGCTAGTAATAATGTTTAATGAAGCAAAATGTAAGTATAATGAATACTGCAGTAAAGATTATTGAAAGTAGTAATAATTCAAATAAAAAACACTGAGTCAAAATCCTGGAACATACTAGCAAAAATGAGAGATTTATATAGTTGCAAACTTATTTTCACTAATTTCTGCATTTATGAAAATTCAATAGATAAGATTTTATTTCCATGTAATAATGTTTATTTCCCATTTTGGAACCAAACATTTAACTTAGGTATTTAAGTTTTAACTTTATGTTTCCATGAGTGGATTCAATGCTCATTTTTTTAACTTTTCATTCTAATTGTTCATTATTAATGGGGTGTATTTTATTTTGTTTTTGATTGGCTGGGTTTCATCTTCAAATAGATTTTCCATGACTTATTGTCTAGATCCCTTTATTGCTTTTCCTGTGATGCATTGCTTTGCCTTCACTCAGGAGTTACACTTGTTTGTACTTGGAATTATTTATTCTTCTCTTTTAACTCTATAGACACGACAATCCTAAATTTGACACTTAGGTGTTACCCAATCTAAGTCAACTTCATTGTTTTTTCCTATAGATTACTGTCTCCTTATGAAGATATTCTATGAACATGCAATATGGCTAGCTAATACTGTTTTTAACTAATACAAATGGGAGCACAACATAAACACATTTTTGAACTTTGCTTGCTTAAAAAAAAATAGCTCTACTCAGCAATATCTGAAACTTCCTGTTTGTTCACAATTTCAACACAGTGTTTTCAAATTGTGTGGTCTTTGCCAATTAACTGTTGGATACTGGAATTTCATTATAGCTTATTTTAATTGAATTTATTGGAGTGACATTGGTTAATAAAATTATATAGGTTTCAAGTATACAATTCTGCAATATGTCATCTGTATTGTGTCTTTACTATCCATGTCATGTCCTCCGATCACCCTTTTTCCACCCTTTACCCTCTTCTACCTTCTCCCACCACCCCTTCCCTCTGGCAATCACCAAACTGTTGTTTGTGTCATTATAGTTTTAATTTGTATGTTATTTCTCTGATTATACATGGGGTAAATATTTTGTTATATGTTTATTTGTAAATGATTTCCATGCTGTTTTCTGTGAAATCTTTGTTGTATTCTCTGCCCATTTCCTGATATGTTAGCAGATTATTTCTTATTAATTGTTACTAATGTTTTATATATTAAGGAAAGGGAGCATTTTTCATAGTAAATATTTCAAATAATTTTTCAAAGTATTTAAATTTATCTGCCTACTCAGTAGTCCTAATATCACTTACCAGGTAATTCATCTTTCCCCTAATGATTACATTGGCACTTCTATCATTTATCAAATTCTAATTCATATAGACCTTAATAGTCTGTTGAATGTAACTGATTCTGTATTGATGTACCAGTGTTGACCTTTAAGATAACTAATTTATCAAACATTTTAGTATCAGCTTGACTTATTCATCTTTATCTTTTTTTACAGAATATTTTTAATTTTTTTTAAATTTTATATATTTCCTTATAAACTTCATTATAAATTCATCATTTAAAAATATTTTTGTAATTTTTTTGAGAATTCATTATGTGTACAGATTAATTTAGAGATTAATTTAGGGAGAATTGTAAACTTTTCTGCATGGTCTTCTATTCCAAAAACAAAATATGCCTCTATATTTGTTTATTTTTGTGTCCCTCAAAAGAATTTAAAAGTTTTATTCACATATATATCTTAATTCCATGTTATATGTATTTTAAGTATGTTATGCTTTTTGTTACTATTACATTTGGGTTCTGTCTAACAAGTTTTATTGTACTTCTTGCTATATGCTTCTCCTTCCAATCTGAAAATATATACCTTACATTATTTCCAAACATAAAAAAAATAGGTGATAGATAGGTAGGTGTTATTTCATCTTTCATTTTTTTATAATTCTGTTTTCCATGTTCTCTTCTTGAGAAATACCAGTTATCCATCTGTTGGTTTTCAATGGGTTAGCCACTGAAACATATAGTCATTTTCATATCTTCAAACATATCCACTATATGAACAGTAATTTTTCTCAAGTCTTCCCTCTGCTGATTTGTGCTACTCTTTCTATTGTTGCTTTAAGTATTATCATTTTTTTTCCTCAATTTCATTATTTAGATCTATAAAATATCTTGACATTCTCAAATTCTCTCTGTTAATCCATCTTTAGTTTAATACCCTTGACTATGAATTGTGTTATCTTGCATCTTGGAATTGGGCTTTTCTGTGTGTGCTAGTCATCCGTCTTTTAAAGACATATTATCACATATTTTAGTACAAATTATATACATGTTATTTGTTTGAATGTTTGGGGTTTTTTGTCCTGTTATTTCTGCTCATTTACCTATTAATGCTTTCTCTTGAGGCTTTCTATTTTTTCTAAAACAATAAAGGTAGATTTTCCCTGTTCCTCTTTTTGTTTATTTGAACATTCTTTGGAACTTCCACTGAAAACATGGAGCTTGGGTATTAAATATTACCTCTTTATATCAGTCATTAACCTTTGAGGTATTAAGGAGAAAATTAGAGGCATGGGTTGTCGTAGTCAAGAAATAATGTTTCTATGAGATTTTTCTCTCAATAAATTGCATTGCTGCATTTGTGGGAGTCTCAGTAGGTTGGCAGTGAAAACTGTCACAATGAGTGGTGACATTTTTAGTTTAATTGGGGTAATTTGATGAGAGGATGAGTTGTGAGAAACTTTGAAAACCACACACTCTATATTTGGTGTAAAAAGACAACTGCCTTTTTACCTCTCTTGATCTTCAATAGCTTCTAGAAAGGTTTTCCTGGTGTTCCTTCCTTTTTTTTTTTTTTTTTTGGTATATTTTATTGAGTATACCATTACATTTTTTCCCCTCTATCCCCTCTGCCCTGCACTCTGTTTCATCAGCCCCACACCCCTTATACCATGTTCATGGGCTGCACACACAAGATCTTTAGCTTCTTAATTTCCCACACTATACCCAGCCTCCTCTTGACCACTTTGTTTTTTGTTTGTTTTTGTCAACATTTCCCACCACCTCTTTCCCCAGCCCCACCCACCCCCACCTCCCACCCTCAATCCTTCCCCCAGTTGGCTTTGTCAATGGGCCCTTTATGCATGTTCCTTAATGACCCTTCACCTCCCTTTTCCGTGTCATCACCCTCCCTCCTCCCCTCTGGTTACTG